>JAUJYZ010000907.1:0-260158 GCA_033675265.1 Actinostola sp. cb2023 | reverse complement strand
GACGTTAACCCTCTAATCGAAGGATACAAGCCCCACACTTGGCTTCTGTAAGGAATTTGATGTGTTTCTTGTTTTGAGGGAGTTATACAAATATGCACACAGGCAAAATTGATCATGGGTGTGCTCAGTTAAATGGATGTGTTGCTGGTCTAGGAATCTCTATGCTAGTTTGTCTCATGATGTCATTGTCAAGAAGTGGAAGACCAGGACAAAAGGAATTTGCTAGCTGGTAGTCTGTTGACCGAATCTATGTTTCTGTTCAGCAGCAAAACAATGGAAGTAGAACTGTCGGTGTTTTTGCAATTGCTATTGCGACCACCCAAAAACATGTTAACATTTGATGTCCCAAGAATCGGGCCGCATTTAGCTCATTGCCCTTATAGCTGAAAAAATAACCCTGTTTCCATCCTTTTGAAAACTAACTTTTTGTCGGATTTCATAGTTCAAAATACCTTTGAGAATACCAAGACAATTAGTCTGAATTAGCATAATAAGAAAGCTACTCCTAAAGGATTCTGGTAGCGGGGGGGGGGGATAGGGGTACAAACAACTTTCAGCGTTACAAAGTGGTTTTATTTAACCTGTTAAATAAAATCTTAGTCGAATGTGTAATAGACAAGTGAAAACAAAAGAACACAATGGAATTAGAGTGTCTAGATGTCTATTACTCTAATAATATTTAACGGGGTTCAAATAAATCGTTCGTTCTATCACAATAGCCCAAGTCCATATATAATAATCAGAAACCTGTGGATGAGTTGCTTTTAAAAATAGATAGTACTGACGATAATTGGGCAGATACATGTAGAGGGGGGTTTTCAGTGTAATAAGCCCACAGCCAAAACAAATAGATACTATATATATATTCAATAAGTAGAGTGCAAACATTCTAAATAGTACTAATTAAAGTTACTTATATTGTTATATTTTTGTTTCATTGACACTAATTAGTTAGCTATTATTGTTTGTACTCTATGTCTAGTGTCTATGTAAGAGGCCATGAGAGTTATACAGCGAATTTTGCTTTTGAATTTTGTGACCAAAGAAAACCTAATCGTTTGTTTCAATTGTATTTGGCACATAAAAAATGGCAATAGGACCTAGGCCTAAGAAATCACCAACAGTACAGATAAGTTTACATGAAACTAGTCAAATGGGATAATATGAGGGCACAAATTGAAAAGTGCTGAACAAACTCTAATGATAACGGTCCCCAATAACAGGGTACCTTAGCATCAAGCTGACCCATTAGGATTATAATACAGAAAATCAGTTGGAGAATACTCTGTAAAATAGGGTACTTGCTTCTTAAAAGTCCACTAACTCTTTCCACATGAATGCGAACATTTGCAATCCCTCTTGTTTTTTTTTCAACATCTACAGGGTCTAGCTGATTTTTTTTCCTTTTGTGAATGCTGGAATAACCAGCTTTGCATGTGCCATAGCAACACTCTCAGATATGGTAAATCCTCGGTCAGCCATTACCATGTCCCCCTGGTAATAAGTTCGAATCCACAGTTTTCAGTTAGGAACTTGTCAGACGCCCGTCCTCCCCATGCTTGTGAAACAAATGATATTGTTCCTTGTGGTGTGATTCCAATCAACACTTTAATGGTATTATGGTGCTTGTAGGATGAAAATGTTTGAGCACGGTGCCACAGATTTGTTGGACCTTTCAATGAATACCTCAAAAGCAATCGATTACTACCGTCATCCGTTTTTCCAAAAGTGTACTGGAAACACGTTGGCATGGTTTTCCACAGTTGCTCTCTTTCTGGCCAGGAAAATGAGCGGTGACAAACGTATGTCCATAACTACCATCCAGGATGCAAAAATTATTGAAACGTTTGATAGCGATATATTAAAACGGAAGGCGAGGTCCTGAAATGGTACATTCAGTCTCAGTTTCATTAGAACGATCAGTAAATTCTTGAACTTATCAAGGGACAATGTTCGTCTGGTAACGTGAGGTGCAACGTGTTCAAATGTTGTAACGAGTACATCAAAAGAAGGCAAACCCGTGTAGAATCTAACTTTCTCGTCGGTATTAAAATAATCTCTATCGGGTGCTTGGTAGCTCTTGGAGTAGAATTGATATTCAAACTCATCTGTTTGGGTTTCAGCGTCTTTGAAATTCTACATCAACCGGGGAAGGGACATCAAACATTTCGGTTTGGAGTTCCAATGTCAACCGGAGTGCCAAACCACTTCTTCTTCTTCAATGTCCTTCCATATTTTTGTTTGTTCGTAATCGAGGAATCTTTCGATAGATGTGCCAGGTTCAGAGTTTTCGAACTCCATATCTGCTACTGTTATTATTCCAGCTTCATTCAAAATATCTAGTTGCTTTGCTACGTGTAACTTGTATTCTTGCTCTTCGATAGCACGTTTTCGTCTCGTTTCTTTCTGCTCTAGCAGTCGCGGCTTCGTGATCCTTTTCACGGTAGCTAGTCTTTCCTAGATTAAGTGTAGGCACCCAGTCAGTATTAAAGTTGTCCCATATTGCTGCAGGTCTCCCTGACACGAAATGACGATCACAAACTAGCTCATGTTGTAGTATATCTTTGGTCTTGACGTCTCCGCGACTTATGGCCGAAATCCATCGATTTCTCCTTTCTCTTGATAGTTCCTCGGTCTCTTCTCCTTGATTACTGATCACTGCTGGTACTCGAAAAAAGTTTATATCTTTGTGTTTTCCACTTTTCGTTGAACAACCAACTACAATACATAAAACCATGGTTATCGTTCCCTCGAGTCTCTCACACTATCGTTTTGTTTACGTTCGGAGGGACACCAACATGGCGGATAGCTACGGTTGTCAAGGTCTGGGTCACGTGGGTGAAAGCCGAGAATAAGTATCTGTCCTTGTTTGTACAGTACCGCTCAGAATTAAGCGCACTTAAAAACGCGTTTTAAAAACGCGTTTAACTCTAAACGCGTTTTAGTCATAAACGCGTTTTAATCATAAGACCATTGAGTTGATCTACTGCAAGATATACTACAATTTACTGTAAGCCGTTAACGCCCGCCAATACGAACATGGATCATAAACACGAGTCAGTTTCGCTTGTAAAACTTTACTTCAAACATCTTCTAGCGGTTTATTTCTAGCAAGAAACACATGGAATACGATCTATAATTCTTAAGACACAGCATGAGAAGGTTATTAAAAGTCTTTGCCTGACGCCAAATGAGTTTTCATGGCGATTATAACGTGTTCATTCAAGCCATTAACGCCCGCCATTACGAACATGAATCATAAACAACGAGTCAGTTCGCTTGTAAAACTTTACTTCAAACATCTTCTACCGGGTTATTTCTAGCAAGAAACACATGGAATACGATCTATAATTCTTAAGTCACAGCATGAGAAGGTTATTAAAAGTCTTTGCCTGACGCCAAATGAGTTTTCATGGCGATTATAACGCGACGCTCTAAGTCAACGCCGTCGTTACGGACTTGAATGATTATAAACAATGGAGTCAGTTCGCTTGTAAAACCTCATTTGGCGTCAGGCAAAAGACTTTTAATAACCTTCTCATGCTGTGTCTTAAGATTATAGATCGTATTCCATGTGTTTCTTGCTAGAAATGACCCGGTAGAATATGTTTGAAGTAAAGTTTTACAAGCGAACTGACTCATTGTCTATGATTCATGTCTGTAATGTTGGGCGTTAACGGCTTAGTTGAACATGAAAACTCATTTGATACTGTTTGAATAACAACACACATCAACAGCCTTTTGCGTTTAAACGCGTTTTTGAAATTGCGCGTATCCTTATAAACGCGTTTTTTTAAAACGCGTTTTAAACGCGTTTATGATGTTCGCTTAATTCTGAGCGGTACTGTAGTTACTCTATCCTGATGATGGCTTTGCAATACAGTCGAAATATAGTTAAAGTGAAATTTGTCATCTTTTCCTGCTTGTTTTAGTGTTGTCTATATATTGGATACCTGATCTAGCCATGAATTCATTTTTAGTCTCACATTGATACTTTATTATTTAAAACTGTCGAGTGGTCAATGTTTTTTTTAAATGCATACCTAATACATCATTATTAAAGTTTTTATAGTGCCCACGGAATGTAGCGAACAAGATTCACTGTCTTTGGATGTTTCGTGTTCCATCCCCGGTGACTATTTTGAAAGCAGCAGCTGTGCTCTTAATGAGTCTGAGATTAAGTATAGGGAGGAGGATATCTTGATTGAAGTGTCTGACACTGAAGACGGCACGGCGGAAGAAGAGTATGAAAGTGCACACGAAGACGAAGACCTAATTTCTAGTCAGATGTGAGTGTACTGTCTGTAATTGATGCACTGATTTCTGCCGCGTACCCCCTTCTTTCTTGTGTAAATATATTTAAAAACAGATTGAAAACAAAATGTTGCTGGCCGAACTATTTGTCGTCATTTTTAGACTCTTTTTTTTTTTTTTTTCTATTTAGTTGTGTGGAAAGTGCGCATCCCTTAGCCATAAAGCTTAACATGTTACTCAAATATGGGAAAATTCCAGAGGATTGTATATATTAAACATTCATAGACAACACTACGTAATTTGCCATGATTGACCCAACATCATCTTCAAACGGGATGATCATGTGTGTGCGAACTTTTTGATACAATAAAATACCTTGGGGGAGAAAGAACAAGAAAATTTGTACATGGACCAGGATTTCATGGAAGTGGAAAGGGAGGGATAAAACAATTCAAGTCTTTTTTCAAACTTTAACTTATGTGGCCCTTCTACAAATACTTCAAAAAGATACCATGCTGGCTACACCACTGAAAGTGGAGTTATTAAATAATAACCACATTTAAGAGTGTATCCATGAGTGGACCAGGCAGTCGTGACACATGACATCTCTCTGATCTCAATGAAACTAAACCAGAAGAAAGCCCTCACCTGAAAACTCATACTGCCAAAGTATGACATTTTTTGATTATTTCAGGGGGGAGTTAGACCACCCCCCCCTCGTTTCTGCAGGGGAAGGACTGAATTTCCATAGCAAAATAATACCTACTTCACACACCTCTCTTTCCCTCCATTTACAATCAATTCAGTTCTTACTTCCTCTGAGGAATAAATGGTCCTTTAGCAGCTTACAGGGGAGACTACAGTCGCGTGACTATAATACCTGTCAATTGGGGTCTGTCAATCAATATACTGTCACACAACTGATTTGTGTGAAGTCAAAAACCCAAATATTTGCCCTCAAATATCTCGAATGAGAAACCTTGTGCAAACCCCAAAACACTTTTCTGTGTTAGATCTACCCTTCAACTAAGAATAACTGAAATAAAATGTTTGGGATATATTTTAGTCTTGGCACAATGTGTCACAGCAGGAGTCAACCCAAACAGTAAAATTGTTACCTACTTACAGCGAAAAGCTCGCAACTTACATCCCATAATCAATAAACTAACTCTTTTTCCATGCTTAATCTCGTTTATTAACAAACCACTTTCCTTGTACAATACTCAAATATGAGTTATTATTTGAAAGAACAGCAGTCGCTATTTTCATTACTGAAAAACTCCGTGAAATACCAACGGATGCGAATCATGAGTCTCATTTCCCTCGGGAGGTTTTGTTGGAATGCCCTGCATCACCACGTGCTTTTATTCGGGTATTTAAGAACCAAATTATTCAATTTCGGGGCTTTTACACGATCTTCTACAAGGACGACGAAAAGATTTTTCCTTCTTGATTTTTTTTCCTGTCGCCGAAGCCGAATATCCGCATGGCAGCTGCTCAGAATGATCCAAGCCAGAAGAACTGGCTGCCCTGCAACGCCAACTCCAACCCGCTGTAGTCGCAGAACCCGTTGTGGTCGCAGAACCCGTTGTGGTCTCGAAGCTAGCAGTTAATAACGTGCAAAATGAGGTAGTAGGTTGTTTCTTTCTTTTCGTATCCTGCGTTTAGTTGGTCAGTACTCATACGTTCCGTCAACAATGTGTATGTGTTGTCACTATCGAGGTTTTTATGGTTCTAGGCGGCTTTGTTTTTCCCTCGCTCTAGCCGCCGTATTTTCGCTCCCTTACTTCAGTATTTTCACATTTGCCTCATGAGGTTGCATCTCTTTCTGTTCGAGGGCCTGGGTATTTCAGAGTTAACTGTATCGCCCATAACTAAGAGTCTCAGTTTATCGTAATTATAATCCTTGATTCAGTCATTTTATGTTACAGCTTGAGTATATTTGGTTGTAGTATTCTATACGTTTATTATTTATCGTGGTTAGCACTATTTACCCATGTCTTGTTATCTGTAAGCATTTACCGTTATTTATGCTTTAGTCATATGTTTATAGTTCTGTAATAGCCGTGTGTCGGCAGAATTGGCGTGGCCGTGTGTCGGCATTACCAAAATTGCATTCGGCACGTGATATATGTAAATAGCCGTGTGTCGGCAGAATTGGCGTGGCCGTGTGTCGGCATTACCAAAAAGTGCATTCGGCACGTGATATATGTGAAATAGCCGTGTGTCGGCAGAATTGGCGTGGCCGTGTGTCGGCATTACCAAAAAGTGCATTCGGCACGTGATATATGTGAAATAGCCGTGTGTCGGCAGAATTGGCGTGGCCGTGTGTCGGCATTACCAAAAAGTGCATTCGGCACGTGATATATGTGAAATAGCCGTGTGTCGGCAGAATTGGCGTGGCCGTGTGTCGGCATTACCAAAAATGCATTCGGCACGTGAAATATGTGAAATAGCCGTGTGTCGGCAGAATTGGCGTGGCCGTGTGTCGGCATTACCAAAAGTGCATTCGGCACGTGAAATAGGTGAAATAGCCGTGTGTCGGCAGAATTAGCGTGACCGTGTGTCGGCATTACCAAAAGTGCATTCGGCACGTGATATATGTGAAATAGCCGTGTGTCGGCAGAATTGGCGTGGCCGTGTGTCGGCATTACCGAAAGTACTCTAGTTGTGTGTTTATAAAATTATATGAAATGTCCGTTGTCGACGAAAGGGGCGTGGCCGTTTGTCCGCATTACCGAAAGTGCTCTAGTTGTGTGTTTATAAAATGATATGAAGTGTCCGTTGTCGACGAAAGGGGCGTTGCCGTGTGTCGGCATTACCGAAAGTGCTCTAGTTGTGTGTTTATAAAATTATATGAAGTGTCCGTTGTCGACGAAAGGGGCGTGGCCGTTTGTCGGCATTGCCAAAACTGCTTGAATCTCCCTTCGCGCTGGCAAAGGCTGAATTGCATTAGTTATTTGCCGCTGACCCTCATAGAAAATGCAAAGCCTAGTGTGTGCATGGTTGGTTTTGATGTTTCTTCCGGCCGCTTTTTCCAGTAGTGTCCAGTAGGCCCCATTTGGACTAATAGGCATTATTACCAATTATACTTGTGGCCATAGGGACCACATCGCCAGAGAATGTATATATGGGGAGTGCTATAAATAGGCGTGGTCGCTAAGGACAGGGTTTACAGGGCATGATTTGTTGGTAAGCGATGCAGTCTGATCATTTCCGTTCGTTTCATGCAATGATTGAAATAAAGTGCTTTTTACAATATAATTTGACTTTTATTGCTATATTTTTCTTCCCGATTGGGTGGATCCTCCTCACTTTCCTAACCGTGGCCAGAAGGGTAAACTAAACTTACACCCTATAACTTGCCTTCGGGCGGGTTCCTGGTCCGGTTTTGGCTGGTGGGGGGCCTTCCCTGAATTTCCCTCGAGGTGTCGGAATGGGTGTGTCCCCATTTCTCCTTCTCATCCCTAGGGTCATTTCTACACTAGCATATTAGAACGTCAGAAACACACGGTCAAGTGGTGTGACTGGGAAGGCAGCCCTACTGGCTGGGCCGGACCATTCCCGCCCGGCAAGGCAATCGACTAGGTCGACGCCTCTCCGCGTAGGGTCACTACAGGTTCCGGGTCTCAAATGCTTTCACAGCTGGAAATGTCAGTAATTATTAATTGTTATTTAAATGTATTTAATTTCACCATGGTCGTTTTTTCTGAGTTTCGGGAGGATCCCCATTTTATACACCTTTTCCCTCGTTTGGGGCGTATTCACGTTGAGTTCGAAAGGTAGCGGAAGCAGCGTCAGCGAGTGGGCAAAGGTCCAATCTCATTCTCCCATAACTTAATCGCACCGAGACAATGAGCGGGGATTTTAGTAGTGAAAATGGTATACTATTTTCATTACTGAAAAACTCCGTGAAATACCAACGGATGCGAATCATGAGTCTCATTTCCCTCGGGAGGGTTTGTTGGAATGCCCTGCATCACCACGTGCTTTTATTCGGGTATTTAAGAACCAAATTATTCAATTTCGGGGCTTTTACACGATCTTCTACAAGGACGACGAAAATATTTTTCCGACCCTCCCACCTCCCCTTCGGCGACGCCGTTACTCGATCTACTTACTTCCTGTACGTACGTACGTCCGCGTCGCGCTTCGCTCATGGCCTCGGTCCAATCTCATTCTCCCATAACTTAATCGCACCGAGACAATGAGCGGGGATTTTAGTAGTGAAAATGGTATACTGTTGCAATATCAACTCTAAATTGCACAAACGATTAGATGCAACAATGAGTATTTTGTAATCATTCGATCCTATGTCATTTCAATACAAAAACATTATTGCTGAGTGAATAAGACTTACATATGTTGCTCACCGACGTACGTTCCTTGGTCTCTGCCGTCCAAATCAATAAGATCGCAATTGTTGACCTCACACGTTTCTGGTTGAAATTCGAGAATGCCATTACATCTTCTGAACATTTTGTTGTCAACCGTCTAATGTTGAAGGCCGAGCTTCGTTTAAGTACTCATTTAGCTTTGTCTTGGTAGTACAAATACAATTCCTACATCTTTACTACAGTTTTGCGAAGATTTACGACATTTCTTTCCTGACAAACTTGCGCTGCACTGGATTGCGTGACCAGTATTTGGTCAGCGGTATCTCACATATACAGGTAGCCCATGACACAGAAATAAAGGAAATGGCCGTTTTCGCATGGAAATGATATATAAAATCAAGGAATGTTTTTGTTTTATTCCCATTTTGAATCATTGGTTATAGTTTGTTTTGAAATTATAATAATATAATAATGTATTACTTATAGAGCCCTATTTGGGAACATGAGAACATGACAAAAAGTATGATCGATTTTAGATTTTACAACATTTGTCAAATTTCTCGCGCGTTGATTGGATAAGAGCCTTTAGAGAGCTTCAGATTCGACTACGAGTACAGGGCCGGACACACGGTGCAGCATTGCGCGCAATTGCACGCAACACGTATTGTTGCAGCGTGTGTCCACCTCTGCAACATGTTTGCAACATGTTGCGCGCAATGTTGCAGAAGTAGAATCGAGTCCTACTTCTCCAACATTGCGAGCAACAAATTACGTCATATTAGCGCGCTAGTCATTTGCGCGCAACATGTTGCAGAGGCACAGGCAGCCCAACCATTCCTTTTAAGGCTACTAAATAATTCAATAAAATGATATTTGCGACCTTTTTTGATGGGTTTCCTGTGGTAGATCGCACGCGCGCAATACGTAGATATGTTGGGTTCCCTGTGTTGAGTACCGTATAATGTTGGGCTCCCTGTGCGCATCCCGCGCGTCCCGCAATAGCAAAAATAACACTGATCTTTAATTCTTTCTTATCACAACAATTATTATAGAAGAACAATTATTAAAGGAGATGTTATTTTCTAGATTTAAAAGACCGAAATATTTAGTCAAAATGTCTCACTCAAAACTCGTACTCTAGACAACGAGTTTTGCGAGAAATCTCGTCGAAGTCGAAACGACGACGACGAGCTCGAGATTTTCAAGCTGGCGTGACAATGTCACGGCTTTACGCATGCGCACTAATCGTAACGGCGAAAAATCGTAGTCGTACTCGTAGTCGTACTCGTAGTCGAATCTGAAGCTCTCTAATACTCCAGTTTCGCGTTGTTTAGAGATGACCGCTGTCCTTGACAAAAGACGAATTTGTACAGGCATAGCCTCCATTCAGAAACCAGTCCGTGCAATTCAAAAATGTTTTTATTGTTTTATGTCAACATTTTTTCGTGTTCTTGTTGATATTTGTGAATAATCTACACTGACTCGAGGCTAACCCTGTACAAATACGTCTGATATCAATAAGTACAGCGGTTTTACAACGGGATCTGTGAACGCGAAAAGGGAATATTTGTCGATAAGGACAGACGCATG
The DNA here is from genome assembly GCA_033675265.1 of Actinostola sp. cb2023. Classification (NCBI taxonomy): domain Eukaryota; kingdom Metazoa; phylum Cnidaria; class Anthozoa; order Actiniaria; family Actinostolidae; genus Actinostola; species Actinostola sp. cb2023. The sequence continues at coordinate 249,977 of JAUJYZ010000907.1, read as the reverse complement.
GAATGACGTTACGCTCGCGCACGGAACCAGCGCGCTCTTGAATCAGATTTTCCTTCAAATCTATTTGTCGTTTTGGGAGCCTTTTTCCGCTTTCCTGAGTAAATATTGTTGTAAAAAGAACAAATTGAAGTCGCTTTTCTATGGTCTGTTTAACAAATCGAAGTCGCTTTTCTATGGTCTGTTTAACAGATGGAAGTCGCTTTTCTATGGTCTGTTTAACAGATCGAAGTCGCATTTCTGTACTCTTATCGACCATAGAAATCACATCAGAAAATGATCAAAACTCAAGTGGAACCATAGGCAGCCCAACCGTTGCTTTTGAGGCTACTAAATAATTCAATAAAATGATATTTGCGTCTTTTTTTGATGGATTTCCTGTGGTAGAGCGCGCGCGCGCATTACGTATTATATTAGGCTTCCTGTGTTGAGTAAGGTTTAATGTTGGGCTTCCTGTGTGCATCCCGCGCGTCCCGCAGTATATGTGTATACACATTGCTGCGGGCGCATTCCGCAGGACGTACACAGGGATCCCAACAGGGATCCCTGTATGACGGGGATCCCAACCTTACTCAACACAGGAAGCCCAATATAAGACGTATTGCGCGCGCGCTCTACCACAGGAAACCCATAAAAAAGACACGCGCATACAAAAATATTGTTATTAATAATTAGTTGCCTCAAAAACAATGGTTGGGCTGCCTGTGGTGGAACCACGAGCGTAGCGATCGTTTCTGAGGCTAGTTATAATTATTAAAAACATATATTTGCATGCGCGCGTCTTTTTTTGATGGGTTTCCTGTGGTAGAGCGCGCGCGCGCGCGATACGTATTATATTGGGTTCCCTGTGCATAGAAATACATGTTGGGATCCCTGTGTACGCGCTGCGGGACGCCATGCGAGACGGGCCCGCAGCAATGTGTACATTGCTGCGGGCGCGTTCCGCAGGACGCACACAGGGATCCCAACATAGGACGTTACTCAGCACAGGGAACCCGACATACATGCGCGCGCGCGCTCTACCACTGCGAACCCATCAAAAAAGACGCAAATATCATTTTATTTCATTATTTAGTAGCCTCAAAAGGAATGATTGGGCTGCCTGTGGTTTCACTGCAAAGTTTTGATCATTTTCTGACGTCATTTCTATGGTCGATAAGAGTACAGACCATGGAAAAGCTATTTTGATTTTTTAATTTTTTTCCTGTGTTTATTTTTTAAAATGAAAATTATATCGGCTACCTAAAATAATACATATTTACATTTACAATCAACTCTCGCCTTGAGGACACCTTGCTAAAATGCGGACACTCAATCACGGACAACAAACAGTTCTCGGACTAAGCGAAACGTATTAAAATTAACTCTCGCTATTGCTGGTTTGCAATCAATCACCTGAAAGACGCAGCAGCCATGTTGGTGGTACAAACAAGAGAAGTTAATGAGGAATGCTTTGTTATCGGGCACCAACATAGCTGCCATGACGTAACGCGCAAACCAGCAATTGCGGACAACACATGGTCCCAGGGTTGTCCCTATGACAGAGTTGACTCATGCACTTGACTCATGCCCCAGGGGGGGGGGGGGGGGGGGGGGGGGGGGGGGGGGGGGGGGGGGGGGATCGGGGGTGATCGGCGGTCCTTTTAAGGTTGAACATATTTCCTGTGTGTACCTTTTAGGGTTACGACTCAAAAGTCAGTTACGTAACAACTATATATGGTCGTACCTATTAGGGGTCGAAATGAACATGACTTCAAGAGCTCTTTTGATTTCTGCATACCTTTTAGGGGTCGTTTTCAAAACCGACCGCCCATCACCGATCACCTCTGCCACTTGGACAAAGGGAGTATCCCCCCCCCCCCCCCCCCTATAGGGACAACCCTGGGACCATGTGGTGTCCGCAATAGCGAGAGTTAACATTTTAGTACGTTTGGCTTAGTCCGAGGACTGTTTGTTTTCCGTGATTGAGTGTCCGCATTTTAGCGAGGTGTCCTCAAGGCGAGAGTTGATTGTAAATGTAAATATGTATTCTTTTAGGTAGCCGATATGCATTTTCATTTAACAAATAAACACAGGAAAACATTCTAAAATCGATCCATACTTTTTGTCATGTTCGATTTTTTTTGTCATGTTCAAATCAAATATTGTTACTCAGCTAGAATAGCTTATCAGTTACCCTGAGTGCCATTATTTACCTTATTTTAGTTAATTACTTGGGCTTCCTGTGGAAGGCCCAAGTCTAAGATTACAGACGGTTATTCTTTTTGGTCGTCGTCGTCGTGGTGTTTCTACGCCAAATCTGCAAGTTCACCATAGCGCATGCGCATGCTAATCTTCTCTGTATCGTTCCAATTTTTGAGTATACAGAAGTTGTGGTCAGCAGCTTATCAACGAAATTCAAGATGGCAGACGTACGTAACGATAAATCAAATCACCAGCAGCATTCAAAAAGGAATTTGCCGTGCTCCCTTGCTCGAGCCAGTCGAGTCGTTCATTAATACTGCTTAGTAAATATGCAAATATCCTAGAGAATACTTTTTGGCCTTGCAATTCTGTCTGAAAGTGTATTTCTAACAGATGTCTGTGGCTTAGTAAGAACTCGATCGTAATTTTATCGAGTTTGTGAAATCGTTTCTTGCAAGGTAATCGAAATGTGCTTCGCCATGCAGCTGTCAGCTAGGAGTGTGAGTGTTGAAGCTAATTACGTATGTATGCTCTACTGAGTCACGCAACGAGTGACTTAAATTCTGCAAGTAATACATGTAGGCTAAAACTACTTCTGTATGATGATACAAGCTATTAGGTTTCACATTTAAAATCTATCAAAACAGCTTTATTAAGAAGCCCAAGTTCACGCTAGTAGAGCGTCTAGTTAAATTGAAAATAATAATTGTAAAAAAGGAAAAAAAGGTAGGTAATTTTGGTTTTTGATTTTTTTATGTTGATTGACGGAAGCGAAACACCAAATTACAAGCCAACTGCCTAAATGTCTGAGTTCGCATAATGCTGAGAATCGCAGCAATATCAGAGGTTTTTGACTGATTGAAGTAAGCCGTGCTCAGGTGAACCATCGGCATCAACATGACCATGTGCTCGCGAAGAACTATCGCTTTCAATGCACCTTACTTGGCTTTAACTTTGATTTTCTAACGTTTCAGAGGCACAACGCTTCATTAGACGTTTGTATTTCTCCGTGAAGTTAACAGGAACTGATATTTTTGATCAGAAAACACGCGTTCACATTATCTATCCACGAAACTCTGCCATATACGAAACCACCTGGCCATTACTTCAATTCAAATCCTGTAAGTTCACTGACTTCGTTCGGGAAACGCAGTCTAGAATTTTAGGTCAAGGTTCAAAGTAGCGGCCTATGGAATCCCGGGAAGTTGTTGGTATGATAAAATTAGGAATCAGACACAACTGGATCAAACTGGATAATCCTGACTTTTATTTGTACATTTATTCGGGTCTGTCCGCCATTTTATTTTGTGTCGTGAAACCGGAAATGAAACCGTCATACCGGAAACGTTCTCTGGTCAAATGACCTCCTTTCGCGGAAAAACTGTTCTAAAAATAACCATACTTGTGAAAACGCTGTGACATAGACCCAGTATGGAGCATGGACGCTCCTACTTATGGGCTCCTGATTTGATCATCACATTCGAAAGAACATGTAAAATGTGAGATATAACCGCAACAATATATCAGTTATTGCTATTCTATCTAAAGATATGAATTTTTGAAATTTCAAAAATCAGCCATTTTGATGTGGTTAAATGAAATTTAGGCAAAGTTAGAATCGAGCTAAGTAGCACTACATCATTGCTAAATGTACTATTGCCACGCAAGTTCACTGCTCATGACCTGCATTGTCGCAAGCGTCACTTGGTGACCCACGCTAAGAGTTGTTACGCGATCACACGCTAATTTTGTGATCACGCTAGCTTGACCTTTGGTCAACGACTCTACCCGCGGACATGGTTCGCAGACCAGAGTATTACGATTCTTGCTATTGCCAGCTTCTCGCTAGCATTCTCGCTATCGCTATTGGTCCACGCTAAGGGTATCACGATCACACGCTAATCTTGTGATCATGCTAGCTGCTCATGGTTCGCAGACCAGAGTAATACGATTCTTGCTATTGCCAGCTTATCGCTAGCATTCTCGCTATCGCTATTGGTCCACGCTAAAGGTAATTCGATCACACGCTATTTTTGTGATGACGCAAACCTGGCATGTGGCCAACAACTGCCTGGCAAGGTTCGCACACCAGAGCAACACGATACTCACGATCGTGGCTTCGCTAGCACATTGCCATTGCTATGTGAATTCCCCTCCCTCCCGTCCCTGTGGTAAGTATAGGTAAGTATATGGTCCATTGATTGGTCAGTGTGACAGGTGCTCGGTTGGTTGTGACAGGGTTGCCATGGTTACTGCAGAAGCTCCGAGCCAGGCACCCCCCACCGATCAAGCACCTAATGCCAAGCTCATCTACTAGTGATGAGTTTAATGCTATTTTTAGTAACAAAATGGCGGAAATTGAAATTTCAAAAATTATTTGTGAATTTCAAAATGAAACATGTCAAACAGCACCGAGAAGTATGCCAGGATGTATGAAAGCAATCATGAAAATGACGGGTACAAAGCACTTCAGCTGTATCTCACCAAGCTCAATCCGTCGATCAATGCATTGTTTCAGTATCCGAAAAAGAACTGGGAGCCAACCGAACAAGTTTGGTACGAAGCGAGGCCAAATGGAGTAAACAAGCTGGACTCCATGATGAAAACAATAAGTGAAGTCGCTGGCCTTTCGAGAGTATACACAAATCACTCAGTCAGGGCGACAGCAATCACAATGTGGTCTAACGCCGGTGTGCCGAATCGTCACATTATGGCGATTTCCGGGCACAGAAACGAGCAAAGTTTGGCACATTACAACACTCGCCCTTCAACCGCCCAGCTGCACAACTGCAGTGAAGTCCTGTCGAGAAGTCTTGTTGGGACGTCAAGCAGTTCAGTTTCCCCTGCTCAGTCCACCATACAGGTCACCACAGCAGTCCAGCATAACAACTTGTTGGTTACAGGAACCCAAGCGAAGCCACCGATGCATTCTTTTCAGTCAATGTTCAATAACTGCTCGGTCCAAAATGTTCAGATCGTGGTGCAGCCGAGCTCCAACGAAGGTCGCTTATTTTAACTTTTTCTCAACTCAGTTGAAATACTTTCTTGTGAATGAAAACAATTAAAAGTACATTAAGGAACTCCATCTGTTGTGTAAATTTCCTGAAAAAAGTACTAGAAACGAAGTTTTCAAAACATATTCTAGCCATTTGCTCAGTACACAAGTGACTCGACTGAATTCATGTTTAGTTCTAAAATTTGTAGCATGCGCGCGCACCTTAGGAGAATCTGTAATTTGATCATTCAAAATAAACAGTTTTTCATCGTGTGCACTTATTGTCTATGTTATAAAAGCAATGGTCAATGCTTTAGCAGTGCGTATATCCAGTTATGGATGCACTTGGGAGGTTGCTAAGCACTCAAGAAGCTAGAGTCGCACTCGGCTACGCCTCGTGCGACTCTTACGCTTCTTTCGTGCTTAGCATCTTCCCGCGTGCATCCATAACTGGATATACGCACGCTAAGCATTGACCATTCCTTAAATAACGAATTTCAAAATAAATATAATCTTCAAACTCCATTTACCCTTCTCCTCGGAATTAAATGTGCCATTCCCACGGATTGGAAAAACAGAATTAAAGAAGGTACACCGACAACCGTTTACAATGCCGACAATTTGCCAATTGAAGTCTCTACCCGTTCTGTTTACACCACTATACTCACAAATTCATTTCGTCCACCTACTGCAAAAACCATAATTCTTAACAACGGTATTAGTCCTACAAAAAAAATTTCAACTCCCGTTCAAAATAACTAAGGATACAAAACTTTCCGAGTTTCAGATAAAAATTATTCACAATATCCTACCCACGCGGACCTCTCTTTTTCGTTTTGGCTTAACTGACTCAAACATGTCTTTCTTGCAAAGAAAAACAACATACGCTAGAGCATATGTTTTGGGAATGTCCTTTAGTTCAAAATTTCTGGAGGCTGTTTGTAGGGTGGTGGAAAACTAAATGTAGCCAAAATGTAGTTCTAACAAAAAGTAATGTATTGTATGGTGAACTCGGAGATATTGAAAACAAAAATTGCTTAAATTATATATTATTAGTGGCGAAATACCACATTTTTCTTTCTTGTGTTCACAAGCAGGCACTAATTTTTGAATCGTTTGAATCCTTACTTAGAAATAAACTAGCTGTTGTCAAGGCTGTTGAAAATAAAAGTGTAAAAAAAAAAAATTAATTCGCTCAACACGTGGAAAAAAATAATCTAATTATATTACAAATGCACATACCTATTTCGTTTCATATTATTATTTTTTTACAAAATAATATTTAAATACACCTGCTATATTATATTCTGTTGAATAATAATAATAATAATAATAATAATAATAATAATAATTGCGTTGAACAATGTTGATATGTATAATTGTATATTATTGTAAAATTGTAAAATGTTATATTATCTTCTGTTAATTTATTGTATATTTGTGTAAAGTGCTATGTGATATATTCTGAACAATAAAAATATATATGAGGACTGTTATTACAAAACGGGTCTTCGTCAAGAAGACTCCTTTTAAGAAAACAGTCCTCAATTTATCATTGTATCAAAATCACCTAGCATGTTGTTTTAGCTTGAGCTTTGGCTGTTCTTTGAAAGTACAGGTCACTTCTTCACTTTCTCATGATTCTCAGACCTCATATTATTGTATTAAAATCACCTAGCATGTTGTTTTAGCTTGAACTTTGGCTGTTCTTTGAAAGTACAGGTCACTTCTTCACTTTCTCATGATTCTCAGACCTCATATTATTGTATTAAAATCACCTAGCATGTTGTTTTAGCTCGGGCATGCGCAGTATCAAAAAACTCGACAGTCGTTTTACGTGAAAGTATCAGAACGCTTTTTTGCTGTTGGTTTTCATTTTTGGGTCGATTTGTTGCTAGGAGTACAACAATATGAGGACTGTTATTACAAAACGGGTCTTCGTCAAGAAGACTCCTTTTAAGAAAACAGTCCTCAATTAATCATTGTATCAAAATCACCTAGCATGTTGTTTTAGCTCGGGCATGCGCAGTATCAAAAAACTCGACAGTCGTTTTACGTGAAAGTATCAGAACGCTTTTTTGCTGTTGGTTTTCATTCTTGGGTCGATTTGTTGCTAGGAGTACAACAATATGAGGACTGTTATTACACAAAACGGGTCTTCGTCAAGAAGACTCCTTTTAAGAAAACAGTCCTCATATATATATAAAATAAAAAATATAAATAAATATAAATAAATAAAGTTGCTTCCTTATCCCCACTCCCCATTTGTTGTACACAGTAATCTGTGTTTGTTGGGTTCCGATAGCTCATACTTGCAATTGCCCTATACCATTATGACGTAACGGCTTATTTATGAGGGGGACAGAATCGTGAAGAACAATAGAAATTTGAACTAAATCTGCTCTGCTGAGGTTCGCTTGATTTCAAATTGGCTAGTTTCCAGATATTATGTTCATCGATACTTTTCCCACAATATTCACTGTGTTTGGTGACTTTTATCGCTTTCAGACCATCTGTAAAATACATTTATTTGGGAAATCCTTTGTGTTGTTGCTGGTTTGTCTCCTTCTAGCGACCATGATCCTTAGCGTTTAAACAATAGATTGTTTTGATTTGACGTCATAGTGGTATAGGGCAATTGGTGGAGACATTGCATTTGCCAGCATCTCCATGGCATTATAATACACCCTTATTTCTTCTCTTCTGAGTTCTGCTTCAGCTGCAGCTTGTTCTCTCAGATACACTAGGTAGGCATCATCAGATTTCTTCTGATATTCCATATAGGAATTTAATGCTGCAGCTGCTCCACTCTGCTTCTTTGGGGTCCTTGATTTTTGTGGTTCTTTGTCCCTTCCATTATTATCCTCTAGACTCTTTCTAGCATCTGGTTTCTTGCTAGAACTGAGTGGCAAAACTTCCTCTCTTTCAATTTCATCTTCTGTAAATAATAATGTATTGGCTACAATTGGTTCAATGTTACAAATTATTGGACATAAATACTAATTAAGTTATATGGGTCAATATTGATCATATTATATAATATTAATAATAACTTTTATCATTCACTATTTAGTATATTTATATACTAAAAGCGTGCAACATAAATACAATTATTACTGTTTAATTACTGCTCTTTAGTACCAATTGGTACAAAACATTGCGTGGTTTTAGTGTTTGCACTCTGTATACTTGCTTCATCATATTTCTACATTGACAATGCATGATATTCAATATCAGTACCTGGTTTATCAGCATCTTTGTAATCACATCTTGGGCATTCAAATACATCTGCTTCAGTGTACACTTTTACAACACCACTTTCATTAAAATGTACCCCTGCAGATTGTACTTCAACAGTCTAACCACAATGTGGACAGTCTTGCTCATATTTTTCTCCCTCTATATTTTCCAACAAGTTTCTGAAATATATTAAAAAAATCATTGGTTAAGTTATGTAATGTCAATAGACATTTTTAAAATATGCACTGAATTAGTTGTTTTCCTACATTTGAATGACAGTTTCTTTGCTCGTTGTGCTGGAAGTGTCGATAGCCCTTTCCAGCCCAACTGCTTGTGGTTTATCACCTAAAAAGATATCAATTCGCTTGAAAAACCGGGGCTTCTTCTTCTTTCTTGCTGCACCAGACACACGGTGCGAGTCTTTGAATTTTTTGTATTCGATTTTTAAGTGCTTTAGTTTGGTTTTACACTGACCAAAGTCACGATTATAGCCTGCTTTCGTCATTTCTCTGCATATTTCTTTGTAGACTACAGAGGTCTTATGGCAGGTTCCCAGCAGTATTTGGTAGTTACCCCACATGCTTATTAACTCCAAAGTTTCATTTTCCGACCGAGTTTCGCCTTTGTTAGCCATAATTACTTACAGAAAACTTAACATGAAGGTACATGCCAGCGACACTTTCGCCAGCAACATCGCTCACGTTGGCGCTGGCGCGGTTACTAAGGCACCAATTCAAAACAAACAAAATGACGCCCGCAGTGAAGGAAGTGACGATTTTGCGTTGATGCTTGAGGTGGACTAGTCTGGATCGATTTGCCATCTTCCGAGGTGGACTAGTTAGATCGATCCCAGACCAATTTCGGTTCGCAAAAATGTGTTCACACTACGCATATTTTGAGCTGAGATTGATCTGAGATCGATCTAACTCTCTAGGGTGAACGGCCCCAGAGTAGTCAATGGACAAGACATTGTGGCTTATTCAACAGCTGTGAAACACGTTAATGACGAGGCAATGGCAGACTTTGTTAAGATAAAGAAGTACAGGCTAAAAATCGTTCAAGATACTCAAGCAGCACCTATCAAATCATCTATGTCAAGATCAATTATAAAGATTCAGGAATTGATGTCTGCTTTCGTGAGAATCTCAGTCTGGATACTCCAAATGTGGAAACCCTGAAACAAGATAAGTGTGAACTTGATAATTTGTCAAATGACGAAATTTGAAATTCAAATTAAAGAGCAGTTTGTTGCTTGAAAAGGGACATAAACAAGTGTTTACAACTTCATGCAGCTTCCAAACTTGCACCCAGTATGACAGGTTCTACTCCAGTAACCAGTCCTGTTAGTCAGGCTGAATCTAATCAAACAAAAGCAGATTGATCAGCCATTACCCAGTCCACTACAACCATTAGTAACCATATTCCCGCATCAGTTATGGCTCCAAGCCAATCAGAAAGCTCCCAGGTCTTCTTACAGCCAACACCTGGAACAGCTGGTATTAGTCAGGATTTATCAACCCCTGGGACTAATACCTTTACTGGTGATCCACCAGCTAACATGTCCCCTGGTTATTATGGTATCCCCATACCAACAATGGACAATTGCCAATTGACTCCAGCCCCAATGCAATCACAGTATCATGCATGGTCTCCTGTGCATAATTATTATGGTAGAATATCTTCCTCCACACATTCAAATGTTCAGTTGAAGAACAGTTATCTACAAACTTTCTCAGGATTGAGAAAAGAATGGCCAGAATTTAAAAATGTCTGGAGACAGTTGGCAGAAAATTCCTCCACTAATCAGACACCCATTTCTACTCATGGAACCATGCCACCCATTTATACTCATGGAACCACGCCACACATTTATACTCATGGAACCACCCCATACATTTCAACTCATGGAACCACACCACCAATTTCAAATCATGGAACCACGCCACACATTTCAACTCCTCGAACCACGCCACCCATTTCTTACTCATGGAACCACGCCACCCATCTCTACTCATGGAACCACGCCACCCATTTCAACTCATGGAACCATGCCACACATTTCAACTCATGGAACCACGCCACCCATCTCTACTCATGGAACCACGCCACCCATTTCTACTCATGGAACCACGCCACCCATCTCTACTCATGGAACCACGCCACCCATTTAAACTCACAGAACCATGCCACCCATTTCTACTCATGGAACCACGCCACCCATTTCTACTCATGGAACGACGCCACCTACTTCTACTCATGGAACCTTGCCACCCATTTCAACTCATGGAACGACGCCACACATTTCAACTCATGGAACGACGCCACCCATTTCAACTCATGGAACCATGTCACCCATTTCAACTCATAGAACCGCGCCACCCATTTCTACTCATGGAACCACGCCACCCATTGCTACTCATGGAACGACGCCACCTACGTCTACTCATGGAACCATGCCACCCATTTCAACTGATGCAACGACGCCACACATTTCAACTCATGGAACTACGCCACCCATTTCAACTCATGGAACCATGTCACCCATTTCAACTCATGGAACCACGCCACCCATATCTACTCATGGAACGACGCCACCCATTTCAACTCATGGAACCGTGCCACCTATTTGAACTCATGGAACCACGCCACCCATTTCAACTCATGGAACCATGCCACCTATTTGAACTCATGGAACGACGCCACACATTTCAACTCATGGAACGACGCCACCCATTTCAACTCATGGAATCACTCCACCCATTTCTACTCATGGAACCATGCCTCACATTGCTACCAATGGAACCACGCCACTCATGTCTACTTATGGAACCATATCGCTCACCACGGATACAGTCACGTCACCCATTTCCATTGCTGCATCTAGTTCCACTTCCATCACACCCACCATCAATCCTGTGAGCTCTCCAGCATCAAACATAGCTTCTGATGATCTAATGGCATCAACATTTCTAACATATACTGAGAATGAGAATGTTATTGATGAAGTAATTGAGAAATGCGAAAGAGATGCTATTGAAAATAATCGTGTTGACATATTAAGGTGCCTTCAAAATGTCATTGTTCAATGCAGAGCTCTTGAGGTAGATGATTTAATGAATGCCTTCGTTGGTCAAACAAGTACCATTTAAGTTGACCGCCAAATAATTCTGGAAACTGGGATGGACGATGTCAGGGCTATAGAAATAAGAGACTGACCTTGGAGGTTCAGTTTTATGGAGAGGCGAGCCTCAAAATTACATACAATGCTCTTGTCTACACTACACTTAAAGTGGTACTCATAAAATTCCTCCTGAATACTTAGTGTTTCAGAAAGTTTACTATTGCTGAGTGAGTCACTAAGAGAGTGACACTTCCGGTGCAAAAGTTCCATCCCAAGAACTCATCATGTTAATTCATTTTGCAGCTAGCAGAAGACTATGGAGGGCCACGAGAAGAATTATTTCAACTCATGTTACAAGAAATCTTTGAAAAGCACTTCAAAGAAGAATTAAAAGAACGTCTTGAAAAGGATTACCACACCATTGGTATAATAATGGGTAACTTAACTATATTTTACTTGATAATTGCTTTATTGGAAATTATTTTTGATAACCTATATTGTTGTTGAAAGGAGGGCTAAGGATGGCCAAAAAGGGCTAAGGAAGGTTAAATGTGAAATGCAAAGCGCAAAACAACTTTATCTTATCTTGTAGTGCTTGGCAAACTATGTCGATTTCCAAAGTTTCGGTTTACTTTTCGAGATATTCGAGTTCAAAGTTGGAAAATCAGCAGTTTCCAAGTTTTTCCGAAGTACTTCTTTTTGGCCGTGGGAAACTGGGACTTTTTGTGACGTCACTCGTGACACGGTACAGTCTGATTTCCAAGCATTTGTAAGAGGTCATCGACGAAAATAACGTATATCTATTTAAAATTACGACAGTGACAACGGTCCAGTTGTAGAGTTTAACGTCTTTCCATATATAATTTGAACCTGTTGTAAATGTTTACACGCAATTTATAGAGAATTATAATGCTGAATGTTCAGTCAGTGAACCGAAGGAGACTTGGATTCATCTCGCTTTGGCAACGAAGATTGGTATGTACTTATTAAACTGAAAGTTGTTAGGGCTTATCTATTGCACAAGCACCTTCTAATACTCGTTATTTTAATCACAGGTGTACCTGTTCTGAGTGCAGAGTTCACAGTTGATCGTTCATTCAAAGTCCGTGAGATGGACGTACGTCAGTCACAACACGCGGGTGTAGAGTTTCCATAATAGCTAGTGAAGCAATGTAAATATCTAGCAATTGATGATAAATGGACAATACAGTATCCCGGTGGTCAAATTATAAGTGAACGCGGTTTCCGATTAAATAATAGGGACCGTACGCAACAGGACGACGACGTCGAGGACGATGAAGTTCAAATAAAGTGTTTTGTTGTCTGTTCTTTTCATAATTATTTCATTTTCCGTGTTATCGCAAAAATTGCCCAGCCTTTTGCGAATAACATCGTCTTTTTGACGTACGGTTGATTGAAAACAGCTATCTGTACAAATAACGAACTGATGTTCTCGTTCTCTTTGAGTCGTCAAAAATAGGCATTTCACGTTGTAGTTTAGCACCCAACGCCTGAAGTTAACTCCAAAGCATGCTCATTGCAAACATTCCAACAAAAAGTTTGTGAATGTTGTAAGTAGCCTATTGTTTATCTGACGTCGTCGTCGTCCATTCCATCTTCGATTCGTAAGGTCCCTAATAAGTATCATCTACGACCTTGACAACTGACTCGATCTTCTTGAAGAAGAACGATGAATTGGAACGAAGGAACTCAAAAACTGGGAGCTAAAACGGCATGTTGTATAACACGGACTCAACTGGAATGGACTGGAGATCGATTGGAGAAATTATTTTATTTGGATTATACAATTCCTGTCATAAGGGGTAAGATTATACTAAGGTTAAACTGTGTTGATAACTTTTTTATCACCTCTATCGATATAATTCAAAGAAGTGTTTTAGACGCAAGGGCAAGTTTTTCATGATTATTCTAGTCATTAATACAACGTTTTCCCATAAGAGCGAATTCGTATAACGCACTTTTACATGCTAATGAGCTCTGAATATTCTAATGAGCTCTTTGGAGTTGCGCGAACCAGAAAAATCCTTGCAAATGCGTTTCGTACTCGAACAAAAATCCCAATTCCCAAACAACGTAAAACGTATGATAACAAAACATAAAACATATGTATGATATACAGCTATTTCAAAAAAGGTTGGTGCCAGTTTTGTTGCATCTTGCATACCAAGCCCGAAATGTATTGTGGATCATATGTAAACAATGTCTGCATGCACATACAGAAGAAAATATGCCGGCTCCATATTGCAAAGATAAAGTTTGGGAAAATTCCCAGAGTCCACATTGTTGTGACCTTTCGCTGACTCCATTCACATCGCCCATAGTGCATTTCGGGCTTGGTATGCAACATGCAAGATCGGCAACAAAACCTTCACCAACCTTTTTTGAAATAGAAACTTGTAATGAAAATTAAAATACTACTAATTCTAAAGCCGCATCTACACGAACAAGTTTCTTTGCCAAGTTTCCCTTGACAAGGAAGAAATGGCAATTGTTTGTCATCTACACGAGCAAGTTTTCCTTGTATGCATTTGTAAAGTAGACCAAAGTTTGTTGCAGCAATTCAATTTTCCTTCTATTATCATTAACACTCTGGTTGCACTAAATTATCTTGTACAGAAGATATGAGTAGCTCTCAGCGTAGTCTTTGAAATAATCTGAGGCGTCTTTCAGCCAAAAAAGTCGTCAATTCAACACAGACAGGCTGCAACCAACGTGGATGTCTCCATATCTGAGATAGTTTTAACCTCTTTAAACACATGATCTATTTTAACCCTTCTTTTTGGCAGCGCTCGGTTAAACTTCCTGGCTCTTCTTCTCTCCTTTTGGAAATAAAGGCATCTGTCTTGCACGGACAGGTGTTAGTAGAGCTCCTCCATCAGGGTATCCTTGGTCCCCCAACAGCTTAACACTCGGTGGTAAACCTGCAAATAACTGCGTATGGATGTGTCGCTGAGAGCTCCGCTCTCTTCATTAAATTCCTCCAGCACTATAAGACATCAGTGATTCATGGTCTCCAGCAGCAAAGCAACCTAGAATGGCGGACAGCGTCCCAACGATTGGCACTATTTATACAGTGCTAATGGAAGTCCAAAAGAATACAGCAAAGCTAGTGGAAGACAACAAGTTTTTGAGAAAAGATGTAGATGACATGAAAGCCTCACTCAACTACCAAAGCACTCAAGTCGAAGAATTAATGAAGGAAAACAAGGGCCTAAAAACCCAAGTAGTTGATCTAAAGAACTCACTCCAAAGTTGTCAAATTGAGCTCAAGAACGCAGTAATTAGGACAGAAGAGCTTGGAGAAAAAGAAGACCACCTAGAAATGTACACGCGGAAACATAATCTTGAGATTCACGGTGTACCAGTAGAAGAGGACGACGACCTTGAATAAATAATAATCAAAGTAGCGGCGCAAGTAGGGGTCGATATTGAAGAAGACGACATAGATATTGTCCACCGACTGCCCTCAAAACCAGGATCAATCAAAGCCATCATTGTGAAATTCCATTCTCACAAAATTAAATCCCAAATCTATATGGGGAGGAGAAAATTGAGAATAGTGACAAGGTTCGACTTGGTATTGAATGAAGCGAAGAATATTTACATCAACGAAAATCTAACAACGGCAAGAAGAAGGCTATATGGAGAGGTTAGGAAAAGAGTAAAGTTAAACGACTGGTTTAATACATGGACAATGGATGGGAAGGAGAGCTATGAAGATCAACAAGCAAGCTGACTTAGAGGACTTATATACAGTTAAGGTTTGAGCTACTCTATTGTCATTTAGACATAATTTCACTCAACTTTTTGTGACTTTCCGAAATTATTAGGTTAGTTTAAAAATTAGATTAAGCAAGAAAAACTTCTGATGGAGAAACTCGATTTACAGAAAATATATATAATATATTAGTGCCTTCCACATATCTTATTTTTCACACAATCATTTTTAGGCAAAAAATTACACTCCTTACTCTTTTCAATTTGCTGTGCTGGAATTAGCTTTGAAATCACTTTGGAAATTGAAGTACCTGGGGAATTCAAACGAAGTTCAATTTACACATAGTGTACACATAAGGAGCCAGAGCGATCTTATTTTCAACACAACATGACGGCACGGTTGCTAGGGGTCAAATTACCACCATTTTAACGTATGTCAACATAGCTTTGAAATTTAACTGAGGTTGTTTGCTTTCTTTTGCATAATAATTATATGTTTGTGTAATGTCAAACATGGTTTGACAGCGTGCGCTGTTTTGAAATCATAAATATAATACCGTGTTGCAACTCGATGAGTCATACAAAGCTAGCGATGCTTCGACCACCATTGATAACACAAGTTTATAGTCCTTTGCTTGACGCACAGAAAATCTGGTGGGCTCTAAATAGCAGGATATGCGGTCAATTACCGAAACGTTTCGAAAAAGCTGCCTTTGCTTCGAAATTTGGAAATTTGAAATAAGGAAAATATCCCTTGATGAAATAAAAGATGAAAATGGCGCGCAAATAGACTATCGACTATTTGACGGAGGACGACAACGAGGAGGGCACAAGAAGGATGAAGTGTACGTGGGAACCTGCTTTTGTGTCCTTTCAGGGATAATCAGACATAATCCCAATACTTTATGTCTGGATGAGGACGAGCTTAACAGTCTTTTAGACGTTATCAATTCTGTAAACCTCATCAACAAGCCGCCACGTAATTTCCCGCCATGTTCTGTTCCCAACAATCCTCCTGGTCCTCCCGGATGCCGAAAAAAACTCGATTTAGGCCAGGATGAAGTTCAGCCTCCACCGAAGAAGAAGAAGAAGAAAATCCACAATGAAGAAAAGATATTCGAGGAACTGATCGATGTAACAAAGAAGTACAAAGAACCACTAGCTGAAGTGTTGGCAAATCTAATATTGAAACAAAATACTTTGGCCGAAGACACCATCAACGGAATTGTGGATGCAAAAGTGGAGAGTAAGGGAGTAAAGGGTGCCCTTTTAACTATTTTATCAGATCAAGCATATCAGAAATACTTGGAATCGCTACGAGTAGCTGATTGGGTACTTCTGTACTTTAAGATTCAGGCTAGAGTCCCCGATTAAGGATGGCAATCGATGTTGAATCTAACTTGCCTAGGAAGAACGAAGGTTTGATCAGTTATTATTTAATTCTGCAAGTTTTATTGATTCCTAGGGCCAAATCATATAATAATCATATAATAATAATAATAATAATAATAATAATAATAATAATAATAATAATAATAATATATATATAATAATATAGTAATAATACAGTCAATTGCAAAAATTCTGGCCGCTACGAAGTATCAGTATATCAATATATCAGGTGCATTATGGGTAATTAAATAATCGAAAATTTCCCTTAAAGCGGATTAACGCCAGCAAAGTTGGTAGAAATATTTAGTATAATGTTTATTTTAGTCTTACGTTTGTTGTTTGTAAATTTTGCTTCATTTAATTAATAGTATTAGTGATGCACCCGATATATTGATATACCGTGGCGGCCATAATTTTTGCAAATGACTGTAATAATAATAATAATAATAATTGAAATATTGAACAGTACATTTTTTATAGTAATTCAGTCTATATTATATTATCATCGAAATATAGCATTTGGTTTTCAGGTATTTTTAAGTGCCATTGAGCTGCCGGAAATGGCGCTATATAAATGTTAATTTGTTATTTATTATTGTTATTATCATCATCATCATCATCATCATCATCATTATTATTTATGTTGCTATTTTCTTTTTGTTAGTTATATTTTCGCGTTCAAGTAGTCAATTGTAAATTACCTAGTGCGACTTGCAATTGTTTGTGTAAAAATACATGATGTATGTGGTGCCAGTGAGGCATTTATTAAACTAGTTAAGTCCGAGGTCGTTAATTTTGTATGGAACGGTTAAAAAACAAAAAACAAATATAAAACTGTAATAGGATGCTACAACGATGGAGGTCTCAAGCTTCCAGATTTTGGAAGTATAATTAAAGCCAGCCTTTTCAAATGGGTCACTCGTCTAATGAACCATACATATAAGTATTGGAAAGTACTACCTCTCAGAAAATTAAAAACCATTGGAATTGACTGTATTCGAGAAACTTTTGATAGTAAAAAAATACCGAGCGCTTTATCATATTTTTTTATCAAGAAGCTCTTAAAGTCTGGGCAGAATTAAGCCACACGACAGTAGATAACAACCCAAGGAATATTCTAAAACAACCTTTATGGAATAATATACACTTTACTTTCAACTGTGACGAAGTTTATAGGCGACGTCTATTAGACATGAATATACGTTTTATTACTGATCTGTGGGACCCCATTAGTGGTTTTCATTGGACAGGGGTACTAAAAAAAGGACTCACTAATACAGATTGGCTATGTTGGATGGGGTTGATAAGAGCTATACCAGCACAGTGGAAAAGAGCATTGGAAAGAAATAAGCAAAACAATCACGAGGAATACACATTGACTAGACAGATAAGAATACTCGACAAGTCAATCAATATAGATAAGATAAAAACGAAACAAGTGTATAACCAGCTCGTAAGAAATTTTTTTGTTCCTCCTACTTCACAGAGTAGGTGGGAAACTACTCTATCCAATAATGACACTGAATGGAGTAAAGTATACACTTTCATTCATAAAATGACTATAGATGTTAAATTGCGATGGTTCCAATACAAACTATTAATGAACATCATTTATGTAAACAAAGATTTGGTTAAATTTAAACATACATTCGTCATTATGCACTTTTTGTAATAAGGAAATTGAAACAATTGAGCACCTCTTTGTTGAGGAGATATTTGCTGTCAAAGTTCATTAATGTGTTTTTAAGCGATTTACACATAAATCATCAAATAACTTTTAAACGAGGCAACATATCAAAAATCGGGTGCAAAATTATCTTTGAACAAGGCTGGTCGAATTTTCTAAAATGTGCAATAACAAAAAATATTTACAAAATAGGAAATAATCTCCAGCATATTTAGAATCTGCATTTATTCAGCTTTAAGAAAATGTATACTTTTATACATGTTGGACGAGTGGTTAGCGCGCTACGCGGCTTTCAGTGAACAGTGGTCACGAAGGTCCCCTGGTACCTTAAGGCTTATATTAAATATACTGAAAAAATTGAATATTACATTGCATCTAAAAATAATAAAAAGCACATCCACCTGACCAAATTTGAAAGAATAAGAACGGCTCTACAAGAAATAAGTAATACCAAACAACGGTTGTTAACGCTAAATGGAAATTATAAATTGTAATAGGTTATCAAAATATCACGTAAATTGAAGCTTGAAATAAAGGTTATTGACACCCGGTGGTAATTCCAGGGCTAAACCGGGGCCAATAGGCTGCATTAACCTATAAGAGGTCGCATCATGTGTACTACAAGAAAACAGCCTGAAGAAACCGAATATGACCCTCGTTATCTAATACCAATTGAGTGTATAGACAGTGATAGTGTCTATGACCACTATAAAATGGTCGCTGAGGCTCTGACAGAGGGCAATATATCTCGTGTGGGGTTACGTCTAGTTGCCCATGAGATTTCTCCACTCCGCTAGATTAGGCCAGGTGATTTGATTTTGGAAATATCTCCACATTACTGGTAGCGTCCTGTAAATAATGCGGATAACGGACGTCGGGTCTATATCAAATGTGAGAATATTTACGTAACCACATCATCACCAGTAAAACTTGGGTGATCACGTTTATTTTTTCGTCTCCACTGGCGTACACGTGGATGGCTGTCTAATATTAAGTTCCGTAAGGTCGGGAGGATATCGTCCGCAAGCCTGAGAAACGACACAGGAGTTTCACCAGTGTTCCGCCAAAAGAGTTGCGCTTGCCTTGATATCAAAGTAAACACATCTCTACCACGAAATATTTCGCTGTGGAAATTCGCAAAATTCAAAAGAATTAAGCGAACTTGTTGTATATCCGGCATCCTGTATGTAGTGCTAAACGGACCGGAGCGGATGCACATTCCAACGTGAAACACGGCATTTCGAGTGTTTCGCAGGCAGTTGGCAAGTGAATGACTCAATGCTCAAACAATAGAAATTTGCATTTGGTGCTTGCTGTGTACGGAGTAGTGCTGCATGAGCGAGAGCTGGATTATTTACACGCTATTAATATCAGAATTTGTATAAGCATGCTTTGTAGTGATATTTGGGATAAATACCACGAGTGATATTTCAAAATTGTCTTGAAATTTTGAAATATCACGAGTGGTATTTATCCCAAATATCACGTACAAAACATGCTATTAAATGTTTATAACATGACCTAAGAAAATACTGCAATTTCGATCAGTTGTTTATAGTTTTACCATGAACTAATGGAAAATGTTCTCAAGTAAATTATTTTCATAGAAAAACGTTCATAAATTAGATAACAAATGAAGAAAACAGAAACAAGAGGTTTCTAAAGCTTTATTTTTACCTTTTTCAGCAATAATTCTTTCACTTCTCAATCTAAAGCAGGAAAACCTTTAGCACGATCAACAGTCAATCGTTTCTCGCTGATTTTTGCAGTCTCAGCCAAAGAAAACCTTCCTGATTTGTCGACAATATATCCATGTTGATGTACCTTTTCAATTTGTTGTTCTTGAGATTTGTTTCTAGGTATATTTCAGCTTTTTTAGCGAGAAAAACTCTGTCGGGTTTATCCGCCATCTTGGATTTGAATGTCATGCTTGGTGCTCAAACAATGGTTACCATGGTGATTTTGAAATACCACTCCTGAGAGCTTGAAATACTACTATTACGCTGAAATACTACTCCTCTCAGCCAATCGAATTGCAGGATTTTCTTAGGTCTTGTTATAACTAAATGAATACCCCAGCAAACATGACAGGTCAGTATTTAAACACTTTTGCATTGGCAGGTGTTTACGATATCATCACTTACCAGACTATAATTTACACATTTTAGGTCCCTCCAAGAAAAGTCGAGTAGGAATTGGAGAGAAAGAATAAATATTATTCTCGAATGTTACAATAAATGTAATGGTAAAGAGTGGAAAGAGGTTGTCGAGACAACACGACAAAAAATTGGAGAGAAAGCAGCAAGCATGTCACGACACGTGGTTAACCTCTATTTAACCCAAACGAACGAGTGCCTGACAAGACGCATGCAAAACATAGTAAAAGGAGCTATGCATGCCACAGTAAAGCAACCCAATGTATCTGAGTCTGTAGAAATCGGTAACAGAACAACAACTACTAGTATCAAATTAAACCAGGTATTCAAAAAATATGGAACCAGATGAAAGAAGAGCTGAAGCCGTCAGACTAAAGCTGAATCAGAATTTTCTAGATTCTTCTTCGAGCGAAGACGAGAGTACCGGTACCGCTACCAAAATGAAGCGGAAAGTAGGCGCAGCTAAATATGCATACCAAAATGTACGAGAAAGCAATGTCAACAATGGACAATGTCAATGGACTGTTGAAGAAAGTCGACCAGTATATTAGTGACAACAAGGTTTAGCCCTGTTTTGACTTTGACACTTCCAGAAATTTTTTTTTTCAGTTCATGTTGTGTTTATAATCAATCCTGCAAGGATAGTTGACTTTGAAAAATGTGAACTTGACATAATTTATCTGCATGTAAAGTATTTTTTAACGTAAAAGAACTCGTCATTCTAGAACGTGCTCAACAAAACTAACGCGATTCAAGCATAGTACGGCGTACTTACATTTGAATCGAAGCCGGACCTAGACCACTAACAGCTTATTGAACATAACATATATAACTGAAACTGAAATGGCTATTTCTGTGTAGAACGTTCTGTGTAGAAGTTCAGTGGCGGCGGAACGAAATGAAAAGTGTGTGGGTGGGTGGAGGGGGGAAGGGGTTTGTTGGGCGGGGCTGAAAATCGATTAGTTTAATTGTGTCCTTTTCTTGTTGTTTGGAGCCTCGGTCGTCCAAGCTGCGTCGTGGTGGGCTTCCTGTGCAATAATTATTACTTGTATTAGCAGACGGTTCTTGTGCAATGTTTGTTTTTCTTTTGCAATAACATGTCCTTCCTTTACTGAAGTCTCGACAATGATAGAATTACATGTTCGCTTCGAAGAAACCGTAAAACCGGAGGTATTGTACGTAACTACGGAGCCCAGTTAGGGCCATCGACTTTTTGCATGGACGACTTTTTCTGGCTTACTTGTTTATGTATTTATGTATTATTTTTTGCTCTGGATGACATTTTTGGGGTGAAATTGAAATTGAGCGCTCGGGCATCGTAAAATCTGGCCGTTGGCCGTAATACGAGGTGGCCGCACTAACGGCGTTATTTTACTAAGGGATTGTAGGGGATTTCGCCGGGCGAAAAAAAAAACGTGGCCGTAATAACGGGGTGGCCGTATTTACGTGGTGGCCATACGTGGGGTTCCACTGTACCCTAAAAAAAATTGTGTGTCTGCGTCTGTGATGTATATTCAACTGTCATACAGGTTTTATATGTGTGAATTTATCTGGTTATTAAAAAATTCGTCCAATGCAATTTGTCTTTTAGATTGGTCAAAAGAATGTCGTTCAAGCTACCACAACTCTCGAAGGTGAAACGACGTGAAACTTCCACCTTGCTAGATGTAAAAGGTCTGCCCGTTTTTAATTACGGTGACCTTGTCCACCGTGAAATAGAGGCACTTTTTCTACGGTTTCCGTAGCAACCAGTAAACGTGATTTGTAGTGAAGGTGATGCAAAATATCGAAGACGATGGAAAATACATTTTTGTAAAAGAAGCAAGACTTTTACACGCATGCAAACATTCAGAGGAATTTGTATGTCTCCACCTGCTTTGCTTTGATTTTAAGCCATTTCAGCAAGATCTGAGAGTAAGCACTGTAAAATCTCTTCTGAAGGAAATTGACCAAGACAGTTGGTCAGAAGATAACTGATGATGTGACCAAAGGTCTGAAGTATCTTCACGACAACGGGATTGTCCACAGAGACCTAAAACCGTATCATATTTTAGTATCGAACCAGCATTACTGCGACATTAAAGACGATTCCCAAATTCAAGACTTTTGGATGAAATTTCC
Organism: Actinostola sp. cb2023; assembly: GCA_033675265.1. NCBI lineage: Eukaryota > Metazoa > Cnidaria > Anthozoa > Actiniaria > Actinostolidae > Actinostola > Actinostola sp. cb2023. The sequence continues at coordinate 227,346 of JAUJYZ010000907.1, read as the reverse complement.
AGTCAAGTGCAAATTAACGGATTTTGGTGAAAGTCGTTCCAGCCTCATTAAAACACAGTCGTTGCACATGACAAGTACAAAGAACTTGGGAATAGGTACACCGGCTTTCATGGCTCCGGAAATAAATTTGCCAGAGTTAGTCAAATTAAACACTTCCTCAAGAAAGTGGACATCTGGGCGCTTGGACTTGTCTTTTATAACCTGGTAAATTCCAGTATATCCACTGCATACAAGTACGACCTGATTCAAAATGGTGTAAAACCACAGGAGTACATCTCGTACATACAAGGGATGATGCGGAAAAGACAACTGCCAACACCTGTGCCGCAATATACAGACTTCAAATTTCTGGGGAATGGCATCGTGTACACAGTGCGTTTTTGAAATGTGCATATTTTACTCCACACGATAGACCTACAGCATCTGAAGTTCTCAACTTTCTAGGCAGTAGGTAAGTTTCTTGTCAATCAAGTTTGCTAGCCTATTGAAGCGACGCATTTTGAAGGTATTGCATGTTGTTATAAAATAACTAAGATATAACGCGCTCTGATTGGCTAGAGAGAAGAGAGAAGTCGTAGATGATTTCTCGAGTGCTTTAAGGCTCCCAGTGTGTTTATATCACAAGCGATCGTTTTATTGCTTTTATGAAATCAACAAAAAGTTTGAGCTGAGCGTGTTTTCTGTCCTCTGATATAAACATGGTTTTTCAAGTGTTTCGACCAATCCAAGCGCGCGTAAATCACGATATAAACCCGAAAAGTAGTTCTTAATGCTTAATATATAACCTTGTTTTTGTCCAGCAATAGTGCCAAGAAAATAGAAGATCCAATCTTTTCTCCCAATGATAGTGAGAGCAGCAACTCAGAAGACAAGAGCAGTGAGCAACTTGAAAGGGCGGAGGACGATGGTGTTGATGAGGTGATTTCCATCGATACGAGTGGCAACAGTAAGTCAAAAGACAAGAGCAGTGAGCAACCTGAAAGGGCGGAGGACGATGGTGTTGGTGAAGTGATTTCAATCGATACAAGTGGCAACAATAAGTCAAAAGACAAGAGCAGTGAGCAACCTGAAAGGGCGGAGGATAATGGTGTTGAGGACATTCAAAGAAAAGACAAGTACATGGACCATCAAAGTATGGAGACAGACACAAGCAGTGGTAAGAAGAGTCAGAAATGGTGTTACAATTATAAACATGTGTCACTGATGTGATCACAAGACTAATTGTATTTAAAAATTATTACTTGTTAGAAAATGATTCCCTATCGAAAACCTGCTTTGCAGATACCTTATATTTTAAGTGGGGACATACTAAGGGTATTCCAACAGAAAGAGTTGCAGACATCCTAATAAATGGTTGCAACGAGACAAGCAAAGTGGCGACCTCTGTGCCCACAGCCATTGAGAAGAATGTTGTGTTTGTAGTTAAACCACTGAACTTAGTAACCCATATGATATTAAGTATGATGATCTTGGACAATGGATTGTGACAGGATCAAAGACATTTTCGTACGACAAGAAAGAAAAACGTAGTCTACAAAACATCAGCAGTGAAAAAATCTATTGTAACGGCTAAAAACCTAAATACCAAGAAGCAGTTAGAGTTGGTGTTCGTGCAGTATATTTTTACAGAAGGTGAACAGATTGTGCTGGTGAAACCACACGGAAAATTCCAAAGAGAAATACGGAAAGATGCAGCCATATAAAAGGACCATGCAAAGCATGAAAGATCTTGTCCAGGCTAAGCTTGCAAAGCATTCACCTCACAAGGTTGTCCATGACGTGATAGAAGAAAGAGGTGGTATCGACCAAATACAGTCTGCAGGCGAGTTTCCGCGAAGTAGGACACATATCTACAATGTTAAAAGGAATTTAAGTAATCCCAAGGCATCGACATGAACTAGTACGTTTGTTAAAGATCCTTTCCTAGATGTACTCATTAAGGCTAAGGAAGTGCAGAGTAAAAGTACAGAAAAGATAAGCTTTATTCGCGACATCACGATGTTTCCAGAACCAGTGGTGTTTTTAGCAACCGATCAACAGCTATTTGATGTCGAGCGATTCTGCACGAACCCAGAGTCTTTCTGTGTATTGGGGGTTGACGCAACGTTTCAAATTCTGATTATTACTTTACCTTTGTGACATATCAAAACCTGCTTCTAAAAAAACAACAGAGGTAATCATCCAGTATCTATCTATCTATCTATTGGTCCTGGCATTCTACATAAGCGTAAGCTTACATCAACCTACAAAAATCTTCCACTTCCTAATGACCAAGTATCAACCAGACATAAGTGGCGTTTTGGCATATGGAACAGATAGCGAGGCTAATTTGTCTCAAGCTTTCAGTGATGTATTTAGTATCGCTAGACATCTTGAGAGACAATATCAAACGCAAGTTAAATTAACTTTAGCGTGGATAAAGAGGTTTCCATGGAAATAGCGAGCAACATATTTGGAAATAATGTTGGAGAGAGACGTGAAGGTGGACTTATCGACTGCACCTCTTCAGAAGATTTTGACCAGGCATGTGCCAATGCCGTGAATAAATGGTCCAAACTCAGCAAAGGCGAATAATTTATCCAATACTTTCTTGATGGGAAATCCGATGTCCTGCGTGAATCTTGCAGAGCCGACATAAGGTCAATGTGTGGCCTTGGGTATCCTCCCAAGGTATACACACAAAATGCAAATGAATGCATGAACCGTCTAATAAAAGAAACAAAGCCTTCCAAGTATGGAAACAAATCACTCACTCTCTTTGAATACGTCGAGAGCATCGAAAGCGAGGTACAGAGGCAGCAAGAAAAACAGTTCTTCTCAGTTTTTGGTAGAGGAGAGTACCACCTAACGAAAGAGTTTGAATTCCTTCAAGTGACAGAGTCGGAATACTACAGAATGACACCCAAACAGAAAGCAGAGCTGAGAAGCAAATTCTTCAAGACTTCCATGTCAGAAAAAAATGGAAACATCACCATGACGAGTCTGCAGTCTCTCAGTTACAGTTTCTCAATCCCAAATCATTGATGTTCCCTTCCCGATTCTAAGTCCGATGTTTGAGAAAGCGTCTAAGACTGTGGAGAACAAGGGTAGCATTTGCGAAGTTCCTTCTCGTGAAGATGGAAAACAGCCATGTGTTACGTACATGGCAATGAGTCAATCGAGCATAAATCCACACACAATTTCTGTCCACACTAAAAGCAAGAAAGTTGAGTGTGACGATACCTGTGCAAAATTCACCACGTACCGCATATGTTCCCACTGTATTGCCGCCGCAGAGATTGCGCATTGTCTACCATAATTCCTTTCGTGGTTCAGGAAAAGTAGAAAGCAGCCAAACCTGACTGCTTTAGTTAATATCAATATGCCAGCTGGCGCTGGAAAGAAGACATGTAAGGCAACACAACGGCGTAAAGGTTCATCCAACAAAGAAAGCAAGAGTTTGATGCCCGTCGTGAGCCGAGTGGCTGGGGCTAATCTCGCATCAGCTGCCCTTCAGCAAGTGCCCACATCAAATACACCAGTACCTGGATACCATCAGAGTTCATTTCCTGCCTCAAATGTAGTTCATATCCAAGGCACAGGAACTGCCACAAGTTATCCTATGCAATCATGCAGTTTCATTTCAACACCCTACATAAGTATTCCTGGAGCATTTGGCAGTAGTAGTTCATTTCAGTTTCAAAACTTCGCAAGTCTAGTGAATGCTCAGATAAATGCCCCTGCGCGACCAAATCCAGTAGCTGGCACGTAGGGGGCCTGACTGAGCTACACACACCCAAGTGTGTCGAGATGTTAAGGTTGTCGTGACACCTTAAAACCGGGCTCAGTTATACCTCCTTGCCCGAATTATATGATCGTGGCATCACGACAGTATTTCAAAGATGGAAAAGAGCATACATCGCCAGAGCTCTCCATGGTGTACTTCCATGCCAACATCTCCTGTATTTTTCTTCAATGCCCAGGTTTCTTCGCAAGCATGCTCCATATACCAACAGACCTGATGCAACACCTTCAAGAAAGCCACAAAGAGCTTCTGAGAAGGAATTTTCACATGTTTCTTTGAAACGAGATTTGGTGCAGCACTACCCTGCGAGCAGAGGTTAGATAGATAGATAGATAGATAGATCGTTCCTTTTCGTCTTTCTATGTTCACTGAGTCTTTACTTTTACTTTTGCTGAACGGCTTTTTGTTTTGGCTTTTACCTTGCTGTTCTTGTAGTTCGAGAGAAACCTCTGCCCGGACTCGGCACTTTTCCTTTTGAGCATGCGTCGAGTGTCGTCATTAGGTACGTCACAAGTTGCCATAGTAACATCCTAATATGGCTGTGCACGCACATCGCAGGCTGATTTCTTGTCAGTAAAATACTTCCATATTTTATGTGTGCGCCTTATCGTCCCGGTTTGTGGACGACAACTCGACGCATGCTCAAACGGAATAGTAATAATTCTAATATTGACTGATATTAGAACGGTTTTCCAGAGAGTGCTCAACATTATAGGAGCAGTAAATATTATAATAGTTGTAGTTCAAGACTTTAGAATTGATTCATTGGTTTATTGCTACAGGTCTGTTTCATATGATCATAAAATGACCACACTCATCAGGCAAGTTACAATGAATGACCGTTAATATAACGCTGGCGTTTAAAATAGAATGGTTGCTAGGTGATAGTTGCGTTACATAATTTTAAAGTTTCTGAGTGTATATATGTTTCGGTGGGGACATGGACTTGCTAATTCGTTGCGTTTGTTTACAGTTGTTTACAGTTATTTTTTACAGTTGATTGTGAATTTTTCGCTAAGGCATAAGTTACATTTTTTGTTTATATTATTGTATGGTTGACATTTCTTAATTATTTTCCACTTTATGTTAAAGTGCACCTAACCCCTATTTTGGTTCCGATTTTAAATAAAAGTTATTATATTTTAAAGAATTTCTGTGAAGAAAAAAATCGATTTCAATCAATTCCTGATTTTTTATCACGTCTCAAAGTTCGGTGAATTGGGCCTTTGAACTCCCTGTGTCGTCCCAACATCGAGCGAAAAAGGAGAATGGGTCTAGCTGGGTTGTGACGTCTACCCAGGAACGCGGAGTCGGCATTTCTATACAATCTTTGTCTTTGAATGATCACAGTCTCGTTGTAAAAAAAAAAACTACTAAAAGAATGCCAAACCGGTGTATTGTTTATGGTTGTAGCAGCTTGCCTAACCTCAAGGAAGGTATTGCCCTTCACAACATCCCATTCTGGGGAGATGAACGGCCAGAAACCAAAAAGAGACGCAAGAGATGGGTTAACTTTGTGCAGACGAAGCGAGCAAAGTGGAAACCAACTAAAGGGTCGTCGATCTGCTCCAAACATTTCCAACCAGAAGATTTTGTCAGGCTATTTTTGTTGATGCCCGACCAAGGGGAACCGATCATACCAAGACTTGAAAGGGACGAAATCGGTGTGACTGCTTATCCTTCAATCCAAGTGCCTTCTGAACTTGAAGCAAGACCCATGAGTGATAGAAGCAGAAGGAGGGTGAGTATATAGCGTCACTTGGTTAGTTGGTGTCTATATTATAATTAACTCATATCATTAGGTTGAATTTGAATTGCTTCTGATAACCTTTATTGATTTTCAGGCATTAAAATCTATCATAAGAGAATCAAACACAGTTGATGATCCGAGTACTTCGTGTGATGCTATGCCTATTGGCGAAGTTGAAATTGGCGCTTCCAATGTTGACATCCTTGAATCCGATGCTCCTGAAGGTTCATTCGTCAATAATATTCCTGATGATGCCACACATATTGCATCAAAAGAAATGGATAGCGAACTAGATGTTGAGGTGTGCAATTTTGTCATATTTTATTAAATACTCACTGATCACTTCAGTTGTGACTGAGACTCGGTGAGAGTCGAGAAATGTATTACCACAGGAAGCCCAAGCTCCGTACTTGTGGCCGGTACTTATCTTTATCTGTAGCTCTATCTAGTTACACTAGCTCTTATGAATCAGTCTAATAATTGTTTTGAATTATAGACTGAACTAAAATCTTCACCTAACTGCACTACCTGTCGAGGACTTAAGAACCACAACCGACAACTGGAGAACAAACTAATCTCCCTGAGGATCCGGTTGAAAAATAGAAGAGCAGAGGTGAAACTCCTGAACAAAACATCCAAAGGTTTGTCTTTTTTGAAATGTTGAGATTATTCTGCTATTTTGTATGTTACTAATACTTGAACATATTGTAGAGTGCACACCATAATCCGTGAAACAGTACTAACTAATTAGTGCTAAATAGCACTAATGAAACAATATAGCACTAATAATTTAGTAATAATAATAATAATAATAATATTTATTTCTTAAAAAAATGCATAATTACAAAAGTCTCCATGCTTTTTACAAGAGCTAAAATTATAAAATACAGTACTATTTTACGGATATATGGTGTGTGCATGCACTCTTTTAACAAATGCATTCATTCTTTTTTAGAATGTGTAATGTTCATGATTTTATTACATGTATTTTAGGTAAGCATTCCCGACACAACAAAGCCACCCAGACCAGAAATGAGAATTTGGCACATGTACAAGGAAACCTAACTGAACATGAGCAAGAATTGGACTATGATATGGTCGAAGATGATCAAGATTACTTTTCTGAACCTGAATTCTCCAATTATCAAATGGAAACAGAGACAGAAACAGAAACAGAGACCGATGATCCTGACCCTACAATTACATCTGAAAAGTAAGTACAGTACATGTACTACATTAAGATATAATACAAATCAACTTTTTGTCTGTGATATCTAATAGATCTTGATATTTTTTGTTCACAGGCTGTCCATGGAAGACACTAACCTACGAACAGAACCTAAACACATTGTGTTTTTATCGAAACTATTGTTGCTCTTCCACTTTTGCCATGTGTGCAAAGATGACAACCCCTTGGTAGAAATTTCTCAAGTAGGAACTGGGGTAGTGGTGACTACTACCTGCAATAATGAAAAATGCCCCAAGAAGAAGAATGTCTGGCATAGTCAGCCTACCATTCCTGGTTGGGATGTTCCAGCTGGGAATTTCATTTTGTGTATGGCAGTCCTTTTAGTAGGAGGCTCTGCCACTAAAGTTTTTCAAATGTTCTCACATATGGGCCTCGGGTGTTTTCTCAAAACACATTCTTCAAACATCAAAGGGTAATAATTTATTGACTTTGTGGTAGTAGTTTTATTAGACTCTTATTCTGACAAATGAGCAATATCCATAATTTCAGTGGAAAATATTGTAAATGTATACATGTACATTGTATGCTGTGGTTTAAATAATAATGTTCTGAGTGTTGTTATAGTAAAACAATGTCCTAAGCAATTATAAACCAATTGAACAAATTAAACCACAACATACATGTATACTCAACTGTAACAAATAATCTATAGCACATATATTATGAAGAAGTTTTATTCAGTTGACATTAATTTATTTTATTTTATTCAACAGAGCAAGCTGTTCCCTACCATTTATATCTACTGGCAAAGGTGTCAAGCCAAAATGTTGGAAAAAGTAAAGAGTTTAAGGGATGGTGTTTCTGTTGCTGGTGATGGTAGACACGACAGCATGGGTCACTGCGCAAAGTATGGAGCATACTCTGTATTTTGCTGCACACTCCCCATGATAATTCACTTTTCTCTCATTCAGGTAAGACAATTTACTGTATATTATGTAAATACTATAGGTAAATTCATTGGATGACGAGGGAATTCCACGTTGAATTCACGAGAAAAGGCGATATCGCACAAGTCGCGAAGCGACGAGTGCGATATCGCCTTTTCGAGTGAATTCCACGTGGAATTCACGAGTCATCCAATGAATTTTCCTTGAATCCCTTAGCGTTCTCTTTGTTTTAGAAAAATATAGTTTTTAGACAATTTTGAGTCGCTATTTATCGCGCGTCGCAAAGAAAGCGAGTGGAGTGTTCAGTCTTTCGCTACGCTAGCCAATAGGAATCAAGCAAATTAAAATTGAATACTAAAATCAGTTTATTTGAAGGACAAAAGTTGTTTTCTTCAGTCGTTTTAACGTCTACATTTACGGACAATCTACAACAGGAACACAGCTATAGATGTAGATATGGATAACATTCATAGTTAACGAAAACTTACAGCCAGAAAGACTAAAAGCGATGACACGCTGACTTTACACGGGAGAGAAGTTCTCAAGTTTTCACAATTATCACAATCGTCTTGACAAACTTGTAAGTAAGTCAGCTTATACTTTTCTGATAAGAAGTTAATCGGAAAGATATAAAACTACGGACTTATTCTATCCTCATAAGACTTTAATACATTGTTCAAATTTTCTAAACTGACGTTTCTTGTTGTCTTTCAATCCGATCAGAGAGCTGCCGATGAGAAGCTGAACTTTTCACAGGACGTCGACATTGATGGATTTGTTAACTACGTTCTTGAATGCTAATGATTCTCAGGCAAAAGATTTCAGACAAAGGCATATTTATCGATAAACAGAGGTAATCGCTCTGATGCTACATCCAGTACATGTACAACTACAACAACTGAACAAGTCAAAGCCGGCAGCCGAGCGACAAAGCCAACTGGATAATTTGCAGTTTTGTATGATTTTGGCCATATTACAGGTACAGATTTTGCTAATGCTAGGTGTATAAAATTCTGTATTAAATTGGACTATTGTTGTTGTTTATCTATTGGCTTCTACTAGATTTGTAGTTGATTGCTGGAGCCGGTTTGATTAAGCTTACGGCAGTGACTGCCATGACTTGTACTTCGTGGTTTCTTTCTCAAACTTAGGTGAAAGTTTTGTAAATAAATAAATTATTATCTCGCTGAGAAATTTCAATAATTATCAGTGCATAGATCTGGAGTATCATTCATTCAGAAGAGTATTAATTTAAGCTTGCAAGGTATACGTTTTACGATTGTTTTGTTTTCAATGTTGTTGTTTTGCGAAAAGCCAACAACATCAAAAGTGCGGGCTTCCTGTTTTTTCATTGAATTCAGCTTTTCAAATGTCTTGATTTTAATCTCATTTGCAAAACAAAAATTCATTATTTCTTTCTGTAAATGTTTTTGTTTGTTCCTTTTGTAAGCAATCTCAATGTTTATTTGTTCTCTTGGTGAGAAACAGAGACGAAAATCGAACTTAAATACAAAATTCAGCGCGGGATCCCTATATATCGATGAATTCAGCTTTTCAAAGTGTTGAATTCCACGCTGAATTCCCTCTCATCCGGTTTGCTTCTGAGCCAATCAGCGCGCGAGTTTCATATGAGCTATGGGATTCTATGTATAATGATGGCACAGAAGAAATGAATGATATTGTTCATTGTATTTATGTTAGATACAAAAAAATAACTACAGTCAGTTAAACTACAGTACCAAGAGAACCAATTTCAAGTGATCTCAATCAATCAATCAATGGTCTTTATTTCATAAGATAAATGTACAATGTACATATCTTATTTACATTCAATTGCCTTTCAGAGAAATCAAGCTGGTAACAGTCCAGCTATGGAGTTAATGGGATTGAGACAGTCCATGGACTACCTTATTGGTTACGGAATTCCAATAACCACCTTCATATCAGACCGGCACATTGGCATTGCATGTCACATGAAAAACATGTTGAGTCATATTACTCACTACTTTGACATATGGCATTTAAAGAAAAGTAAGTTATCATAAATCCAGGCACTTGCATGCATTTCAAATTTGGTCGAGAGAGAGCTATACATACGGGCGATTTGTAACCTTGCCATAGGGACCTTTGTAACCTATAGGGCGATTTGTAACCTCGAGTAGGGACATTCGTAACCTATAGGGCGATTTGTAACCCGCGCGTAGGGACATTCGTAACCTCACAATTTCTTTTGATTTTATTTCTTTCTAAATTATTTGATATTTTGTGCATTTATAACCAGAAGGGTAGTAGTAAGTCGGACCTCACTGGGCTACACATCGGCGCTGTCTGAATGACTTTTTGAGGGTATTTTTTACCGTTTAAAAGGCAGGGAATCCAATTAAGTTTCAGCTCAATAAACTGATAGCCGGGCTCGATTTTTCCAGCCGTTTAACACTTAAAACGGCTGGAAATCGAGACTAATTAAAACAGAAATCCATAAAATTAAAAACTGTTATATAATTATTATTTATTTATTTAGTTTCAGTCCGAATCTTTTATTATAAATACCATTGGGAAGGTTCCGGCTTTCCGTATTTGATGTAATATAGTATATATTTACAATAATTGGTGTACACTAACAATGCTCATTCGTTTTATTTACGATATATTTATAATTCGTACGGCGATGCTGTGTACATGCAGGCATAGAAAGTGTCCGCCTTGTAAACCGGGTTAACTTTGTGTGTGAATGTCGTTTTTGGGAGCGGAACTGAAAAGTGTCCGAGTGATAACACACTCCATTAGTACAGGTGTTGGTATAATTTTTTCAAGCTGTGACGGGGACGAACAATCCCTGTTATATAGCACATAGCGGATCCTTTTTTTGCAAACCTCCTCAGTGTTTTCGGATGGGGTGTTTCACTTGACTGGTGCATAACTATAAATTGAATAAACTGATGGTCTTCTTGATTTTGTGTACCCAATCCTTGGTACCCAAATTATTAAAGAAAACAAACGTTAGGTTAGAAAAGAAAACACAGCAATGGAATGCCTGCAAGATTTTGTAACAATATTCGGTCAGTTCAAGTCTTTTATTACAGTATTTACAGGAGAAAATATTTTTACGATATTCTCCACAAAACCACAGCTTGGGCTTCCTGTGGACAGTCCACAGTTCAAGATGGCGCAGTGTTGGATATAAACCGTCGTTGATCCGGCCAACTAAATCTTCAAAAATGAAAACTTTTAAAGCAGAAAACCACTCATTCATCAGTTTGAAGACTGGTATTTTATGTGGAGCACAAAGTGGATAAGGTAAGAATGAAACACACTTGCAAATATGACAATTTTTCATGATTCTACATGACCTACATCAGAGTATTCATAGACGACGGCTTATTACTTTGATTTTGAATCATTGAACCTTTTTAGATGAAACTTGAAAGTCACTTCCTCAGCAATTTGAAATATCAATTAACATTATATCTATATGAATATTTAGGTGCGATATCTGCTGAATATCAAATATGATATCGGATATTATCGAATCTCTTGTTTGGGCCGTATGCAATCGATAAAATCGATGATCGATTAAAATCGATATCAATCGATATCAATTAATTGAAAAATTATTATTATAATTGATTGATATTGATAATCGATAGGTAATCGATGAACCGCAAATTTGTGACCTTTTATCGATTGAAAAATTTATCAATTCGCTTTATTCGCGGAATAAACCAAACATTATAGCTGACAATCAATGCCAATTGATGCCGATCGATATCAATCGACGAGGACAAAATTTGTGACCTATCGATTGGTTATCGATTGACCGATACCAATCCATATCGATTAACTAATTTTATCGATTAATATCGATTTATCGATTGCATTTCCGACCATCGATTTTATCGATTGCATACGCCGGGTTGTTGGTTAAAATATCATTAACAATTAATATATATACCTTATTTGACATTTTAGTGTGTAGTACGGCTGGATATTTTTACGAGTCTGCTGCAGTATTTTGTCGAGCCCGTAGGGCGAGACAAAATACAAAGACGAGCAAAAATTTCCAGCCTTACTCCACACTAAAATGTTAAATAAGTTATTTATTATCCAACCCTTTTGTGATGCGAAAAATACACTCCTCCCGTGAAGGACATTTATATAAAAGCGCGCGCGAAATAGGCGAGTAAAAATATCGCTGGATATTTTTACTCGCTCCAGTCCTACTCGCGCGATATTTTTACTCATCTATGCATAGCTGGATAATAATGTCTAATATCTGATAGTTTGTATTTCATCTCAACGAGCACTTTATTAAAATTGCGTACAAAATATCGGATATTATCGGATATTTCCTTCGGTGAAATATCGATCATTATCGAATATTATAGTTGAAGGAGAGACCCTAGCCTATATCCAATTGCAAGCCTAAATAGAAACTATCCAACAATATTGGTGTATACTATACCAATGTACCTATACTGGTGTATACTATACCAGTGTACCTATACCGGTGTACCTATACTGGTGTACCTATACTGGTGTACCTATTCTGGTGTACCTATACTGGTGTACCTATACTGGTGTACCTATACTGGTGTATACTATACCGGCGTACCTATACTGGTGTACCTATACTGGTGTATACTATACCAATGTACCTATACTGGTGTATACTATACCAGTGTACCTATACCGGTGTACCTATACTGGTGTACCTATACTGGTGTACCTATACTGGTGTACCTATACTGATGTACCTATACTGGTGTATACTATACCAGTGTACCTATACTGGTGTATACTATACCAGACAGTGTACCTATACTGGTGTATACTATGCCAATGTACCTATACTGGTGTATACTATACCGGTGTACCTACATGTATGCCGGTGTACCTATACTGGTGTACCTATGCTGGTGTATACTATACCGGTGTACCTACATGTATGCCGGTGTACCTATACTGGTGTACCTATGCTGGTGTATACTATACCGGTGTACCTACATGTATGCCGGTGTACCTATACTGGTGTACCTATACTGGTGTATACTATACCGGTGTACCTACATGTATGCCGGTGTACCTATACTGGTGTACCTATGCTGGTGTATACTATACCGGTGTACCTACATGTATGACGGTGTACCTATATACTGGTGTATACTATGCCAGTGTACCTATGCTGGTGTACTTATACTGGTGTATACTATACCAGTGTACCTATACTGGTGTACTTATACTGGTGTATACTATACTGGTGTATACTATACTGGTGTATACTATACTGGTGTATACTATACCAGTGTACCTATACTGGTGTATACTATGCCAGTGTACTTATACTGGTGTCTACTATACTGGTGTATACTATACTGGTGTACCTATACTGGTGTATACTATACTGGTGTATACTATGCCAGTGTACCTATACTGGTGTACCTATACTGGTGTATACTATACCAGTGTACCTATACTGGTGTACTTATACTGGTGTATACTATGCCAGTGTACCTATACTGGTGTATACTATACCAGTGTACCAGTCCTATACTGGTGTATACTATACCAGTGTACCTATACTGGTGTATACTATACTGGTGTATACTATACTGGTGTATACTATACTGGTGTATACTATACCGGTGTACCTATACTGGTGTATACTATGCCAGTGTACCTATACTGGTGTATACTATACTGGTGTATACTATACCAGTGTACCTATACTGGTGTATACTATACCAGTGTACCTATACTGGTGTATACTATGCCAGTATACCTATACTGGTGTATACTATACTGGTGTATACTATACCAGTGTACCTATACTGGTGTATACTATACCGGTGTACCTATACTGGTGTATACTATACCGGTGTACCTATACCGGTGTACCTATACTGGTGTATACTATACCAGTGTACCTATACTGGTGTATACTATACTGGTGTATACTATACCAGTGTACCTATACTGGTGTATACTATACCGGTGTTCCTCTACTAGTGTATACTATACCGGTGTACCTATACTGGTGTATACTATACCAGTGTACCTATACTGGTGTATACTATGCCAGTGTACCTATACTGGTGTATACTATACCGGTGTACCTATACTGGTGTATACTATACCAGTGTACCTATACTGGTGTATACTATGCCAGTGTACCTATACTGGTGTATACTATACTGGTGTGTACTATACCGGTGTATACTATGCTGGTGTACTGTCTTATACTGGTGTATACTATACCAGTGTACCTATACTGGTGTACTTATACTGGTGTATACTATGCCAGTGTACCTATACTGGTGTATACTATACCAGTGTACCAGTCCTATACTGGTGTATACTATACCAGTGTACCTATACTGGTGTATACTATACTGGTGTATACTATACTGGTGTATACTATACTGGTGTATACTATACCGGTGTACCTATACTGGTGTATACTATGCCAGTGTACCTATACTGGTGTATACTATACTGGTGTATACTATACCAGTGTACCTATACTGGTGTATACTATACCAGTGTACCTATACTGGTGTATACTATGCCAGTATACCTATACTGGTGTATACTATACTGGTGTATACTATACCAGTGTACCTATACTGGTGTATACTATACCGGTGTACCTATACTGGTGTATACTATACCGGTGTACCTATACCGGTGTACCTATACTGGTGTATACTATGCCAGTGTACCTATACTGGTGTATACTATACTGGTGTATACTATACCAGTGTACCTATACTGGTGTATACTATACCGGTGTACCTATACTAGTGTATACTATACCGGTGTACCTATACTGGTGTATACTATACCAGTGTACCTATACTGGTGTATACTATGCCAGTGTACCTATACTGGTGTATACTATACCGGTGTACCTATACTGGTGTATACTATACCAGTGTACCTATACTGGTGTATACTATGCCAGTGTACCTATACTGGTGTATACTATACTGGTGTATACTATACCGGTGTATCTATGCTGGTGTACTGTCTATACTGGTGTATACTATACCAGTGTACCTATACTGGTGTACTTATACTGGTGTATACTATACTGGTGTATACTATACTGGTGTATACTATACTGGTGTATACTATACTGGTGTATACTATACCAGTGTACCTATACTGGTGTATACTATGCCAGTGTACTATACTGGTGTCTGGTGTACTATACTGGTGTATACTATACTGGTGTACCTATACTGGTGTATACTATACTGGTGTATACTATGCCAGTGTACCTATACTGGTGTACCTATACTGGTGTATACTATACCAGTGTACCTATACTGGTGTACTATACTGGTGTATACTATGCCAGTGTACCTATACTGGTGTATACTATACCAGTGTACCTATACTGGTGTATACTATACCAGTGTACCTATACTGGTGTATACTATACTGGTGTATACTATACTGGTGTATACTATACTGGTGTATACTATACCGGTGTACCTATACTGGTGTATACTATGCCAGTGTACCTATACTGGTGTATACTATACTGGTGTATACTATACCAGTGTACCTATACTGGTGTATACTATACCAGTGTACCTATACTGGTGTATACTATGCCAGTATACCTATACTGGTGTATACTATACTGGTGTATACTATACCAGTGTACCTATACTGGTGTATACTATACCTATACCTGTGTACCTATACTGGTGTATACTATACCGGTGTACCTATACTGTACCTATACTGGTGTACACTATACCAGTGTACCTATACTGGTGTATACTATATACTGGTGTATACTATACCAGTGTACCTATACTGGTGTATACTATACCGGTGTATACTATACTGGTGTATACTATACCGGTGTACCTATACTGGTGTATACTATACCAGTGTACCTATACTGGTGTATACTATGCCAGTGTACCTATACTGGTGTATACTATACCGGTGTACCTATACTGGTGTATACTATACCAGTGTACCTATACTGGTGTATACTATGCCAGTGTACCTATACTGGTGTATACTATACTATACTGGTGTATACTATACCGGTGTATCTATGCTGGTGTATACTATACTGGTGTATACTATACCAGTGTACCTATACTGGTGTACTATACTGGTGTATACTATACTGGTGTATACTATACTGGTGTATACTATACTGGTGTATACTATACCAGTGTACCTATACTGGTGTATACTATGCCAGTGTACTTATACTGGTGTATACTATACTGGTGTATACTATACTGGTGTATACTATACTGGTGTATACTATACTGGTGTATACTATACTGGTGTACCTATACTGGTGTACCTATACTGGTGTATACTATACCAGTGTACCTATACTGGTGTACTATACTGGTGTATACTATGCCAGTGTACCTATACTGGTGTATACTATACCAGTGTACCTATACTGGTGTATACTATACCAGTGTACCTGGCTATACTGGTGTATACTATACTGGTGTATACTATACTGGTGTATACTATACTGGTGTATACTATACCAGTGTACCTATACTGGTGTATACTATGCCAGTGTACCTATACTGGTGTATACTATACTGGTGTATACTATACCAGTGTACCTATACTGGTGTATACTATACCAGTGTACCTATACTGGTGTATACTATACAGTATACCTATACTGGTGTATACTATACC
Source organism: Actinostola sp. cb2023 (assembly GCA_033675265.1). Lineage (NCBI taxonomy): Eukaryota > Metazoa > Cnidaria > Anthozoa > Actiniaria > Actinostolidae > Actinostola > Actinostola sp. cb2023. Next base: position 210,979 of record JAUJYZ010000907.1, on the reverse strand, counting down.
GGTGTACCTATACTGGTGTATACTATACCGGTGTATACTATACCGTGTACCTATACTGGTGTATACTATGCCAGTGTACCTATACTGGTGTATACTATACTGGTGTATACTATACCAGTGTACCTATACTGGTGTATACTATACCGGTGTTACTATACTAGTGTATACTATACCGGTGTACCTATACTGGTGTATACTATACCAGTGTACCTATACTGGTGTATACTATGCCAGTGTACCTATACTGGTGTATACTATACCGGTGTACCTATACTGGTGTATACTATACCAGTGTACCTATACTGGTGTATACTATACGGTGTACCTATACTGGTGTATACTATACTGGTGTATACTATACCAGTGTACCTATACTGGTGTACTTATACTGGTGTATACTATACTGGTGTATACTATACTGGTGTATACTATACTGGTGTATATTATACTGGTGTATACTATACCAGTGTACCTATACTGGTGTATACTATACCAGTGTACCTATACTGGTGTATACTATACTGGTGTATACTATGCCAGTGTACCTATACTGGTGTATACTATGCCAGTGTACCTATACTGGTGTACCTATGCCGGTGTACTTATACTGGTGTATACTATACCAGTGTAATTTTGATGCTCTTTGAAAAACACACTTTTGCAAATTATTTCCAAATTGAACTCGAAACCGTATGATTACCTCTACTTATTATAAGTAATACCATGGCACTGAGCTGAGGGTACCCTGCGAGCAGAGTCTTCTTTTAACCTCCTCCCCGAGAGAGAGAAGGAAGAAGACTCTGCCGAAGTCGTGTAGATCCTTTGTATTCCACTATCCAAGAATCTGGATAATGAGACTCATAATTACTTGGGCTACTTGTGGTAGCACAAGTCTTAAAATGCAAACGGTGTCGTCGTGTCTCAAATCTAGGCCCTCACGGTCGTGCAATGTGAAACCATGGCAACAATCACATGCTCATGTTCGAACACACGAAGCGAGGACAGTGATCGGAGCAGTAGCTAAAAGAGTCACAATATGCAAATAAACCTCTTTAAGGTGGCTCAAAGTAGTTTTTTACTGATCGCACTTCTACTTTTCATTTGGCGAATTGACAAACTTATCCTAGACCGATCAAAACGACTTTTGCACCAGTTATTGGGCAAAGATGGAAATTTAGAATTATGTCAATTTCAGCTTGATCGAGGTTTCCTTGGCAACGATAAACAAAGATCATTGAAATCAGTTTTTCTAAAATATCTCAAGATTTCGATGAGCTCTAGACAAGGGACTATATGCATGATAAACTACATACTTAGGCAAAGTAGCTGAGACAGAATTCAAACTTTTTGATCAGAGCGATTTTGAATAATTCGCCTAAACATTCTTTATGCGAATTAATCAAAATCGCTCTGATCAGAAAGTTTGAATTCTGAATCAGCTACGTTGCCTCATGTACATGAAGTATAGTCGCTAGTGAATCAGTAATACAATACTATCACTGACAGACGACAGACTAAACTATCATGTACTGACTGTACTACCTAGACAGCTGAGTGAATCAGTAATACAATACTATTGTGACAGACGACAGACTAAACTATCATGTACAGACTAATACTAATAGACAGCTGAGTGAATCAGTAATACAATACTATTGACAGACGACAGACTAAACTATCATGTACAGACTGTACTACCCTAGACAGCTGAGTGAATCAGTAATACAATACTATCACTGACAGACGACAGACTAAACTATCATGTACTGACTGTACTAACCTAGACAGCTGAGTGAATCAGTAATACAATACTATCACTGACAGACGACAGACTAAACTATCATGTACAGACTGTACTACCCTAGACAGCTGAGTGAATCAGTACTACAATACTATCACTGACAGACGACAGACTAAACTATCATGTACAGACTGTACTATCCTAGACAGCTGAGTGAATCAGTAATACAATACTATCACTGACAGACGACAGACTAAACTATCATGTACAGACTGTACTACCCTAGACAGCTGAGTGAATCAGTAATACAATACTATCACTGACAGACGACAGACTTAACTATCATGTACTGACTGTACTACCCTAGACAGCTGAGTGAATCAGTAATACAATACTATCACTGACAGACGACATACTAAACTATCATGTACAGACTGTACTAACCTAGACAGCTGAGTGAATCAGTAATACAATACTATCACTGACAGACGACAGACTAAACTATCATGTACAGACTGTACTACCCTAGACAGCTGAGTGAATCAGTAATACAATACTATCACTGACAGACGACAGACTAAACTATCATGTACTGACTGTACTATCCTAGACAGCTGAGTGAATCAGTAATACAATACTATCACTGACAGACGACAGACTAAACTATCATGTACAGACTGTACTACCCTAGACAGCTGAGTGAATCAGTAATACAATACTATCACTGACAGACGACAGACTATCATGTGTGAAATTAAGTTGCCATATAGCTAGCTTTCTGTTTGAGACACGCAAACACTATATATACTGCTAAAGAATATGGATTTGAACGATTTGGAAGAAACGGTATTTTCAAAAGCCGACCTGACAGTTTGATGTTCTTGCAGACTACTCGCACATCTGATTGATCACAATGCATGAACATATTTAAATCTTCACGGTTTTCTTGGTTTTACTATAAAGTTCTATATTAATAAGTATATCACTACATGTAGTGGATCTACACTCAGCTGGAAGGTATATCCTTTCTACATGTTTTGTTGTTGTAATCAGTACATGTATAACATATATAGTGGACATAATAATGTTAATTAAGGGCTACCTCCTTTCCAGACAATTTTCTACATTAAATTAAATATAACGGGAAGTCATTGTCATCTACTACATGTACATGTATACCTTGAATTGTCACACATCCTTTTGTAACATATTCACACACTCTACTGAGTATATATAAGATCTGTTTTCGATCTGTGATGCTTGGAATAGCTCTGTGCTTGCATGATCACATGTCATTTCTTGTTGCAGTGGAAGTCGAGACAGTTCATTTCCATGTTGGGCTGTGTTCTTATACTTTATCGTATGATCAAGACCAGCTAGGAATAAAGCACACCGCTGAAGGCGGGCCACTGTCATAGCAGGTGTGCCCTTCCTTGGGTTGAAAATCCAGGTGAGTGCATGCATGGTTCCATGGACAGTACATGTAGTAATAAACAATAAATAACCTTTTATTGTAGTTCGACACGAGTACTCTAGCTACATGACAGCGCTTGTCCCGACACACACACTCGGCCCCAGGCCACTTCATTCCTCCCCACTAAGTTAGTAAACAACATTAACAATGCAAACTAAATTAACATGAACACAGTTCAAAGTTCATAGTCTCTTAAATATGCTGGTGCCTACCGCTTGCATCCAGAGCATCTTCTTGTTAACTCTTCAGCTTGTTTCGTTTGGCATGGCTGCTTCTCCGGTGTCTGTGCCATGGGCCCTTGTAGCATGGTATCCTGTATGTCCATGTCCTGTGTACTTTGACCTGAATCAGTACGGCAGTGTAGGTGGTCCTGATGACGTCGGATGACTGCACCATCTTCTAGCTGCACCTCAGCTGACACAGGGCCTGACTTCTTGATGATGGTTCCTGGTACCCATGCCTTCTTCTGTCTGAAATCTCTTGCATAGACAGCTTCCTCCAAAGGCAGTTCTCTCTCTCGGGCATGAAAATCATGTCTTGTCTTTTGCTGAGACTGTTTGTTCCTGACTCTCTCTCTAATATCCGGTTGTAACAGATTTAGCAGCACGCATGGTTTCCTCTTCATGAGTAACTGTGATGGTGGAACTCCCGTTGTTGTGTGGGGTGTCGTACGGTAACTCAGAAGGAATCGGGACAACTTGGTTTGCACACTCCCCGATTTCATCTTCGCAAATCCTTCTTTAAATATGCGCACAGCACGTTCTGCTTGGCCATTAGAAGCAGGGTGATAGGGGGCAACTCTAATGTGTTTGATGCCATTCCTCTTCTTGTGATCAGTCTTAATTATAAAGGTGTGTCCATAAAGGAACTGATGAAATTTCTTAACACCATAATTATATAATTGCCAGTGTCTCCTTCTCCAGCGTTGAATAGTTCCTCTCTAGCTGCGACATTGAGAGATCTAGATACGTTCCCAATGGGTCGTTCACTCCCATCTTCCATGCGGTGTGAACAGCACCCACTCCATAATGGGAGGCATCACTTGCAAGGATAAGCTCTTTCTCTGGGTCAAAGTGTACTAGTAGTTGGGCTGATTGTAAAAGTTCCTTTGCTAGTTGAAATGCTGCTCGTTGTTCCTTTTTCCATTCCCACTGTACTCGTCTAAGAAGTGCATGTATAGTGGCTCCAAAACTGTGGCAATGTCTGGTAAGAATTTATGGTAGTAATTCAACATTCCAAGGAACGCTCGCAGTTGGCTCACATCCTTAGGCTCAGGAGCATCCTTAATAGGTTCAACCTTGTCTAAGACCGTAACTTTAGCCCTGCCGTAGACAGTTTATCCAGCACTGCATTCAGATTGGCCAAGTGCTCCACATCGTCCTTACCATTTACCAATATGTCGTCGATGCGCACCACCACATGAGGTATCCCTTGCAACAAATTATCCATTGTACGCTGAAATATTCCTGGTGCTGAAGAAACCCCAAAGGGTAGTCTATTGTAAGTATAGAGTCCCTTGTGTGTATTGATGGTTGTATATTTCTTGAATCCTCTTCCAGTGGCAATTGCTGATATGCCTGTGACATATCGAGCTTAGTGAACTTGTTCCCTCCATCTAGTGTTGCAAGTAAGTCCTCTGTCTTGGGGATTGGATAATTATCCAGTTTAGATGCCTGATTAACGGTGCATTTATAGTCTTCACATATACATTTGTACGTACCGATCCATTGGACTCAAATCCATTCATACCGATCCATTCAACATAAATCTTGGCTTTGGGACCATTAAGAGTGCCTATATAGACCCTCCAAAAACGTCCTGATGTATTGATCGTATCGCTATGTCGCCTGTATTGCTTGTATTGCTTGTATCACTGTATTGCTTGTATCGCTGTATTGATAGTATCACTGTATTGCTTGTATTGCTTGTATCGTCTGTATTGCTTGTAATGTCTGTATCGATCCTATCGTCTGTATCGCTGTATTGCTTGTATCGTCTGTATTGCTTGTATCATCTGTATTGCTCATATCACTGTATCGCTGTATCATCGTATCGCTATGTATCCTGTATTGCTTGTATCACTGTATTGCTTGTATCACTGTATCGCTGTATCACTGTATCTGTATTGCTTGTATCCGTATTATCGTATCGCTAGTATCGCTTGTATCGCTGTATTGCTTGCTGTATCATCTGTATTGCTGTATCACTGTATTGCTGTATTGTATTGTCTGTATCGCTCCTATCGCCTGTATTGCTTGTATTGCTGTATCGTCTGTATATTGCTTGTATCATCTGTATCGCTCGTATCGCTGTATCACTGTATTGCTGTATCGCTTGTATCACTGTATCGCTAGTATCACTGTATCGCTTGTTATCATGTCTGTATCGCTCATATCGACTGTATTACTCGTATCGCCTGTATCGCTGTATCACTGTATCGTATCTGTATTGCTTGTATCACTGTATTGCTTGTATCACTGTATTGCTTGTATGTATTGCTTGTATCATCATATCACTAGTATTACTGTATCGCCTGTATTGCTTGTATCACTGTATCACTGTATTACTGTATATCGCCTGTATCGCTGTATTGCTTGTATCGTATTGCTGTATCGCCTGTATTGCTGTATTGCTTGTATCACTGTATTGCTTGTATCACTGTATTGCTTGTATTGCTTGTATCGTCTGTATTGCTTGTTATGTCTGTATCGCTCCTATCGCCTGTATCACTGTATTGCTTGTATCGCTTGTATCACTGTATTGCTAGTATCACTGTATCGCCTGTATTGCTTGTATCGCTCATATGACTGTATTACTCGTATCGCCTGTATCGCTGTATTGATCGTATCGCTGTGTCGCCTGTATTGCTGTATTGCTTGTATCACTGTATTGCTTGTATTGCTTGTATCGTCTGTATTGCTTGTTATGTCTGTATCGCTCCTATCACCTGTATCGCTATATTGCTTGTATCGTCTGTATTGCTTGTATCGTCTGTATTGCTCGTATCGCTGTGTTGATCGTATCGCTATGTCGCCTGTATTGCTGTATTGCTTGCATCACTGTATTGCTTGTATCAATGTATTGCTTGTATTGCTTGTATCACTGTATTGCTGTATTGCTTGCTATCGTCTGTATTGCTTGTTATGTCTATTCGCGCTCCTATCGCCTGTATCACTGTATTGCTTGTATCACTGTATTGCTAGTATCACTGTATCGCCTGTATTGCTTGTATCGCTCATATCACTGTATTACTCGTATCGCCTGTATCGCTGTATTGATCGTATCGCTGTGTCGCCTGTATTGCTGTATTGCTTGTATCACTGTATTGCTTGTATCACTGTATTGCTTGTATTGCTTGTATCGTCTGTATTGCTTGTTATGTCTGTATCGCTCCTATCGCCTGTATCACTGTATTGCTTGTATCGCTATCACTGTATTGCTAGTGTATCGCCTGTATTGCTTGTATCGCTCATATGACTGTATTACTCGTATCGCTCGCTCTGTATTGCTTGTATCGTCTGTATTGTATGTCTCGTGTATTGCGTCTGTATTGCTTGCTCGTATGTCGCCTGTATTGCTATCATCACTGTATTGCTTGTATCAATGTATTGCTTGTATCACTGTATTGCTTGTATTGCTTGTATCGTCTGTATTGCTTGTATCGTCTGTATTGCTTGTATCGTCTGTATTGCTTGTTATGTCTATCGTCTGTGTATCACTGCTCGTATCGCTGTATTGCTTGTATCGTATCGCTGTATGTATCACTGTATTGATCGTGTATCACTGTATTGCTTGTATCGTATCTATCGCTGTGTATTGCTAGTATCGCTGTATCGCTTGTATTGTTGTATTGTATTGCTTGTATCGTATGTATTGCTAGTATCACTGTGTCGCCTGTATCGTGCTTGTATTGCTCTCATATCACTGTATTGCTAGTATCGCTGTATCGTCTGTATTGTATCTCGTATCGTATCTGTATCGCTCGTATCGTCTGTATTGCTCGTATCGCTCGTATCGCTGTATTGTCTGTATTAATTGCCTGTAGTGCCTGTACGTTTGCTATTATTGAGGCAGCAGTGGTCTCGGCCATTATTTAACTTGATGCAAAATTGTAAAAGGAGAAGAAACTAACAAAACTGAAGTTGTGAAGGCAGTGAGCAGGACATTACAACCAAAGCTGTATCGCTTGTATCGCAATACTAAAATTGCTACATGAAAAGTGCGATCCTAAACCTTGCCAGGTATATCTTTAACACAGTGTTCAAAGTTGTTTTGTAGTCTCGATCGCATAGGCGTATGGCACCAGAGGGCTTAATGACAGGTACCACTGGTGTGGCCTAATCAGAATGTGAAACCTTACATATCACTCCATTGTTCTCTAATTTGTTGAGCTCCTCTTTGACTCTTTTCTTCATGGAGAATGGCAGTGGTCTTGCTTTACAGAAGATGGGATTTGTATTCTCTTCTATTTATATAGTTTTGCCTTGAAATCTTTCAGGCGTCCTGGCTCAGTATTGAATAACTAGTTTTAATTTGTGTATAACCATGTACAGCCGAATAAGGGTGCATGGTCCTTTTTCATCTACTATTATCAGGGGGAGCTGTCTAAGTAATTGTTCTCCCAGTTTCACTGAAACCATTTTCTCTCCTTGCACTTTAATCTTGTCACCAGTATAAGAATGTAGCACGGGAGTTCGTGTTGGGGCAAGTGGCACTTCCCCAAAGTTCAAAAGAAAGTCACTTTGATTCATAATGGTCACTCCAGCTCCAGTATATCGACTTGAAATGTAATGGGTATTTCGTTGACAGTAATGTCTGTTTGTAATGACGGTCCGTCTGTACTGATTTCACATTGATCATGAATTGTACATGTAGTATATACATGGTTGATCTGAGACTATCTCGGTATATATACAAACATATGCCCGCGCACTTCATCCTATACTATATATGGACCCATTAGTGCCTTTAAGTGGTGGACTGGAACATACATCTTCGGTACATGCATGTAGTGGACCAGGAGATATGTCGCTGTAATCGGTACATGTAGTGGAGCTACGCACTACTACCTTTCCACACGACTCCTCACTGTACTCACTCTACATGTAGTGGACCTTTGAAACTTGTCTATACATCCTTTCCACATGAATCCTCGCTGCACTCGTTACATGTAGTGGACCTTTGAAACTTGTCTATACATCCTTTCCACATGATTCCTTGCTGCACTTGTTACATGTATGTAGTGACCTTTGAAACTTGTCTATACATCCGTTCCACATGATTCCTTGCTGCACTCGTTACATGTAGTGGACCTTTGAAACTTGTCTATACATCCTTTCCACATGATTCCTTGCTGCACTTGTTACATGTAGTGGACCTTTGAAACTTGTCTATACATCCGTTCCACATGATTCCTTGCTGCACTCGTTACATGTAGTGGACCTTTGAAACTTGTCTATACATCCTTTCCACATGATTCCTTGCTGCACTTGTTACATGTAGTGGACCTTTGAAACTTGTCTATACATCCTTTCCACATGATTCCTTGCTGCACTTGTTACATGTAGTGGACCTTTGAAACTTGTCTATACATCCGTTCCACATGATTCCTTGCTGCACTCGTTACATGTAGTGGACCTTTGATACTTGTCTATACATCCTTTCCACATGTTTCCTTGCTGCACTTGTTACATGTAGTGGACCTTTGTTGTGCTATGACATCTTTTCAGGCGTCCTTGCTGCACTATTGATGTAGTGGACTTTGAAACTTGTCTATACATCCGTTCCACATGATTCCTTGCTGCACTCGTTACATGTAGTGGACCTTTGAAACTTGTCTATTTCATCCTTTCTTTGAAACATGATTCCTTGCAAGAATGTAGTGCACTCGTTACATGTAGTGGACCTTTGACTTTGGTCTAAACTACATCCTTTCCACATGATTCCTTGCTGCACTTCGTTACATGTAGTGGACCTTTGAAACTTGTCTATACATCCTTTCCACATGATTCCTTGCTGCACTTGTTACATGTAGTGGACCTTTGAAACTTGTCTATATACATTCCATTTCCACATGATCCTTCCTTGCTGCACTTGTTACATGTAGTGGACCTTTGAAACTTGTCTATACATCCTTTCCACATGATTCCTTGCTGCACTCGTTACATGTAGTGGACCTTTGAAACTTGTCTATACATCCTTTCCACATGATTCCTTGCTGCACTCGTTACATGTAGTGGACCTTTGAAACTTGTCTATACATCCTTTCCACATGATTCCTTGCTGCACTGACGTTACATGTAGTGGACCTTTGAAACTTGTCTATACATCCTTTCCACATGATTCCTTGCTGCACTCGTTACATGTAGTGGACCTTTGAAACTTGTCTATACATCCTTTCCACATGATTCCTCGCTGCACTGACGTTACATGTAGTGGACCTTTGTTGAGGGCTACATGTACATCCTATAAGCAACACGTTCAGCCATGGGAAAATTATAGCACAGTTTGAATATATTCTATTTGAGAAACCTTCGTTGAGGGCTATACATGTATCCTTTCCAGATGATTTGTCGCTGTACTCGGTACATGTATAGTGGAGCTACATATGTACTACTACCTATTCACACGACTCCTCTACTACTATTTCCCCATGGAAACATATATTTATATTATTATTATTTATTATTAAATAAATTATCAATTTTACACTTAGATAGGTAGTTAGGCAGGTCCACATCAGGACTTAAGTCTTGCGTTATGTAAACAAACCTGCAGAAACAAATAAACCATGTATGTATGTATGTACATGTATAACCTTTTCGTAGTTTCCCAGAATGCTTCATGATTCTGCACGCACAAGCGAGATCAGGGGGGGAAAACAATTATTTAGAATAATATATTGATCGTGTATTGAAGAAAATATGACTATACTTTATCTAATCAAGAACAGGAAAAAAAACTATTTTCTTTGCTTTCAAGAGCATAATTAATTTGTCGATCTTTAATAATTATAATAATATTCTTCTTACGCACTTAACTCCTTCTTGGTCTCACCTTCGAAGCTTTTCGGGTGACTATATATAACTTTATCGAAATGAGTGTATACTCAGGTAATATATTGAATATATAAATTTTCTCTTTCATTTATTCAATATATAAAAAATATTATTTGTTGTTATTGGGATCAAGGTTTTCTCACATATTTAAAATAAGCTTGTATCCGTAAGGATCGATCCTTCTTTCTAGTATCACCTTAGTTGCCTTCAGGCTGTGAATCACTCGTTGATCCTTTGGTAGATGCTAGATTAGGAGTTTATGGGCTTCCCTAACCCCAATATAACTAACTGAAGAGAAAAAAAAAGCCATGGGACGACTCACAGTACCATGCATAGGGACCTCTAGCTGCGTTTCCAGCGTGGTTGTCCTGATGGTGTAGTTGCAATATGGTAACACATATCAGACTAGAATACCGAGGGCAAAATTGTCTCTTTCATTTATTCAATATATAGATGATATATACAGTCATTTGCAAAAATTCTGGCTGCCACGATATATCAATATATCGGGTGCATTATGGGTAATTAAATAATTGAAACATCAGCAAATTGGTAGAAATATTTAGTATAATGCTTATTTTAGTCTTACGTTTTGCTTCATTTAATGAAACTCAAAATAGTATTATTTAATTACCCATAATGCACCCGATATATTGATATATTGATATTTCGTGGCGGCCAGAATTTTTGCAAATGACTGTATATACCTACATGAACTTTAGTCTGATGATCGCCTAGCTAGAGCGTGAAACTCAAGTAACTTTTTTTTCTCTGTCTTTATATTTTGTATATACTATATATATATATTGTGTTTCTTACATGTTAAAAAGTTTCTTCAATACCCTACAACAATTCTCAATTAAATTTCTTGCAGATCCTGAGTACATTTACCTAGCTGTGTTCCAGAGTCTATACTTTGTTAAAACAAGAAGCGAACAATTAACCTCTGGTGCCCTGCAGGCCAGGATAGATCCTGAGCCACTGGCAACAGCAATTGAATTTGCAACGATGAGATTGATCAGTGAACCTAATTAACTTTCTGCCAACAAAATGGCAGATGAGATGACATGATATTTTGCTTTGTATTTGTAGCATATATGGTCTCAAGGAAGGCATGCATGAAAGAATACATACATTTGTACTAATATATATACCCAACAAATATACATCATTAATTCTCATCTTGTTGAAATACCATGGCACCAGCCATATATTGTAATACTATATTCTACATGATCATGAAGAGTCCTCGAGTTTTACAGTCTAATTTTCCCTCCCTCCCACCCTTGGGCTTATATATCATATAAATGTATACTATATTTTGTTAGGGTGCCAGAGAGGTTTATTTGCTTGTCTGTTTCCCTCGTGGTCTCGGAATAAACTTCTCTCTTTTGCCAAACACGAATCATGTGTCGTTGATGCTTCATTTGGGGAATTAGCATATATACATGCACTCATTTGCAGAAACATTATAGAGCGCAAGCACTAAAACCATGAAATAACATCAAAGTTGTTACTGCCAAATAGTTTTTATTTAGCGACTATTTAGCTATACTATCATCCAACCATAACATGATCTTGAATAAAGGCTTCTGATCAGTAAAGTCATAATGAACAGCAAATCTATTGTGTATTTGATGTCTCTTGTGTATTGAAATCTAAAAAAGAATGTTCTGGTTGAATGATAGCGACTAAATAGTTGCTAAATAAAAACTATTACAACAACTTTTATTTTGTTTCATGGATTTAGTGCTTGCGCTCTATTGTAACAATTTATACAAATATAGAGTGATTCCAATAAACCTGGGCACTACTAATTAGCTGTCAGTGTATATTAGATGCAAAGTAACAAAAGACAACAAAAGAGTGAGTGTCTAATAGTGTGTAATTAATTGGTGTAGTTAGTAATGCCCAGGTTTATTGGAATCACTCTATCTAATGGCGAGATACAAGATATCTAATAGTTATTGACTAATAAAAGTATAGTCAAATCAAAACAAAAGAAAACAATGGAATTACAGTTGATGAATATCTATATACATATGGCTATAATATCTGTTTCTCTGGTTTTAAAAGTGCCATATCACTCTAGCTATAAGTATGTCTACTAATTGTTAATATTTATTATAGTTTAATTGTATTTCATGGGTTTATTATGAAAACCACTCGTGTACATTGTATAAATCTTACTTTTTTGTCTGCTACATATATATAGAGAGAGTGATATGGCACTTTAATATTTAGCCCAGCCGTGAAACAAAATCTAATACACAGTTCCAAAATACCAAAAGTTCAGTTCCAAGTCAAAATCACTATAGTTGGAACCTCTCGTAAGCGACCACCTCCCGTAAGCGACCACAATTAAAGCTTGACATTTTGGGTGGTGACCGGCTTACAGGAGGTTCGATCGACTGTAGTTGCATGGACTATAATAATAGTCAAATCAAAACAAAAGAATTGAAACAATGGAATTACAGTTAATTAATCTATACATGGCTAATATCTGTTTCATGGGTTAAGTGCCATCACTGTAATATATAAACTATATATTTAATTAATTAGCAACACAATGATGATGAACTTCATTTTAACTCAGTTTGATATGGGACCGTTTATAGGCCGTCCCATATCAAACTGACAATTTCTAATAGTACCGTATGCCGAATATATATATAATAAATAATGGTCATAAAAAAAAACATGATATATTTGTCATATTTTACTTTATCCAAGTGAACTGATAATGAATGAGTATATGAGGGTATAGAGTATATAGTTTACACATTTGCAAATGATCAAATATTTTATATAACTTGCATGATATTGACATTTATATTCACTGATTGCTGGCTTTACAAGCTCTTAAGGTTAAGAGTGCAAACACTAAAACCATGAAACAATGCTAACTTTTATTAGCACTAAATAGTGCAATGTCTTGTTTTCTATTGTTTATAGTACTAAATATTTTGTACTATTTATTTCATGGTTTTAGTGTTTGCACTATGTTGTTTGTTTATGTAATTATAAAGACATTTATGGTCTAATAAAATGCTGTATTTTTGGTACCCTTGGCACTGCCCTGACAAACCTCATTTTGTGTGTGAAGTAAGTAACTCCCCTAAAATCCCCCGTCCCCCATGGGTGTGGGTGTTTTTGAATGTATGTTAATTTAAAATAAATCTATTTTATTTAACCCCAGAAATAGTCTATAGAGATGTACGGTAGTTTATGTGAAATAATTTCTATTGTTTAATTAGTGTTATTTAGTGCAAAACGTTGAAAGATTTAGTGTTTGCACTCAATTACATGTTTTTAAAGCATTATTTGTGGCCCTAGGAAAGTTTGCCATCGAGATTTATTCGAGTTTTTCATTCGCGAATCGAAAACATTGACATTGCATTGGCTTCCGTCGATGAAAACAAAGTTTTAAACATAATTATTTCGGTTTTTCTTTGTTATGGAGTCCGTTTACTTCGGTTTTCTTTTGGTCGATGTGATAGAATGTTCGTCTTTATTCATAGAAAATTACTGCAGTTTAATTTGATAGAGTTATTATTATTGTTGATTGCCGGATCGAACCAATATAATGTTTTGGTGCGAATGAATATATAATTAACTTCATGCACCGACCTCCATAAATACAAGAAAAACGCCAACAATTCTGCCGAAAATTGCAGACAATTGTTAATAATTAAAGCTTTTAGGGATAGGCCGTTAGTTTTAGTGATAGGATTGCTTTGTCTTGGTGATTAACGAGCGGGATTAATCTAATACGAAGTGGAACGTAATAATTATACATGCATGTATAGCTTGTAATAGGTAAAAAAAAGGTTCAATAATCACATGAGATTTCTATAAACCTTTGTATTATAGAATATAATGTTAATCCTCTGTATTTCAAAGCAATGAACAGACTTACGGCACCGTTATCACAGCATAACTTCGTTCGAGACCAAAATGAGGTTACAAAACGCCCTACTATGATATACGAGAAGGTTACAAAGAGCCCTACATATTAAAACACACAAAAATCTACATGAAATTGAAAAGCAGTCCACAAAAGTTCACAGTATGTTTTGTGTATTGAGATAATGTATAAGCTAACGTGTTAAAATAACGATTCACTCTTAATTCAGATAAAGAAAATTGAGTTTGGATGGATGGCAAAAGGGCACTTTTGTAACCTCATTGTTGTGATCGAGTCAAAACAAAACAAAGCCAAAAATAATATCAAAAACGAAAGCTTCGACCTCGAAATTCTGAGTACATATTAGGCTCGTATTGCTTTACATGTCTGCAAAGAATTGTTGCTGTACGACGAAGGGTTCGAGTAAAAATAACGAAATTTCCATCAGAATTTTTTTCGAACGGTTTGGTATTTTCGAACTTCGCAGGCCGTACGCGAACTACTTTACAACAACCCGGACTTTTTTTTCAATTTACGGTTTGAAAAGAACCAGCTTGAAATCCAAGAGAGAATGGTATGCATCCAGTTAGTAAGTAAAATAGCTAGGATATCACCGAAAAACCCGGGATTCTTTTATAACGGCAATCAGTAGATATCAACATAGGGCGATTGGTAACCTCCAGCGACTTCAAAGTTGTAAAAAAAGACGAAAAAGTAGAATTGTTCAAAAATATTCCAGCATAATATAAAAAACCTTCGTAAAAACCTGCCACACCACTTAGTTTTTATTAAAATGAAAGTAGGAATAAAAAAGAGCGAAAGAGAGAGAAGGTTACAAAAGTGCCCTACTTTATGTATACAGAGAGAGAGAGAGAGAGAGAGAGAAGGGAGGGAGGTTAAAATTATTTAGTTCTTTTTGAGGACCCCCCTAAAATTCCAAATTGAACCGGTTCCATTTAAATTGAACCAAGGAATCATTTTAAACTACAACATATATACCTAATTCAAATGACATGGATAACAGGCTATCTGGAATGGATGATTGGTGACTGAGAGGAATTATGGAAGACTGGGGTTTTTGCAGTTCAGATCACCCATTATCAACGCTTATTGAAAAAGGTGTATAAACATGTACAATGTACGTACAAAGTCAGGGGAAAAACTTTAGAAAAAGTCATGTGATTGAGCAGATACAGATTATTGGAGCTGGTCCAGGAAAAGCTGTACCTAGCCTCGACCCTGCATCCCGTCGCATGTGTGCTCACTTGGCTGTGAATGATTACATGTTTGTACCAAAATGGTCCATATGATAAAATGCTTATTGACTGAGATACATTTGTAGGTCGGGCTGGATGGGAAAGTATTTGTCTCTTGGTCATTCTGTCCGTACATCATAACCTTGTGCTAAATGTTTTCCCATCTGGTCCTCCCATTCAATAAGTACATGATTATGTATAGTATGGGCCATGCAAATGAGGCTTTTAAGAGATATTTATATAGTAAAGTGTAAGTACCTGATTGCTTCATAAAGTTACACTGCTGCACAAACAGGTCAAGCATTTCTTCCTCGATGCCTGCTTCAGCTTGATGAGACACAAATGTACCTTCTTTGATTGACAACAACGTAGTGAAACACTTGTCGTAGGCCTTCTGAACCTTCCTGAATGTAAATGTGGAGACTCTCGACTGCAGAAACAACAAGTATTTCCTCCACAGGATTGTTTTATTAGGATGAGAAAACACAACTTTTCGCCATCTTTCTACAAGTTTATCCCCATTCCACCAATCATTACAAAGCTCTAGATGATAAGTTATCAGTTCTATAGAGGAGGGGTTTAGCTCCAGGGCTTTTTCGAGCACAGATATCTGCTTCTCACTGATGATTTTGGAGTGCTTCTTTTTCCTCTCGTTTCCCGCAACAGTGAACGTGACTCTTGCGACGTCTTCTTTGTTTACAGCTTTTGCTTGGAAATTTGCCAGTTCTATCCACGTCTTGACGTCATGGGGATTTTCTCGTAGTATTTTATTGAGTTCAGTTGTTCGTTGTGAGATAATCCTTTCAGTAGGATCGATGTTGGACTCAACATTCTCAATATTGTCACTCTTTTTGTCATCATCTTCATCATCTTCATCTCTACTGCTGGGAAGGTCTATTGGGATGTAACTAAAGTTCTCAACATTACCCACAAATGATTGAGATGTTGATTTTGATGGCTGTACACGCTTAGGAGCTTCAGAAAGAGCTGCTATATCTCTCCAATATCTAGAATCCATGTCCTTCTTCTTGTCTTTTTTTCTTTTTCTTTTCATTGAGTATGAGAGACTGGTTCTTGTGCAGTCCAAGGCAAAGTATATTTGATTTGATCTTATAACTAGCGACATCAAGCCTATACAGAGATCCATAAATTAGATTTTGGACATCTGGCTTTCGATATACTCGGTATGCTTCCTCAGGTGCTAATCCAGATTCTTCAATCCAGATAGTATCTGGCTTATTCTTCTCTGTTTCATGAAGATTTTTCGTTATTTTTTCTTTTTGTTTGTGCTTCTTCTTCTTATCTTTCCTTTTGTGTTTGGATCTTTTTCTAGCTTCGTCAGAACTTCCTAACTCAGCTCGCTTTCTTTTCCTGTGTTTTTTTTCGCTTTCTTTTGCTGGTGGTCTTCCTCGTCGCTGTCACTGCTAACGCTGTAATGTCTTACACCTCTGACAGCGGCCTGCTCTTCATCAGATACTTGAACTGATAGCTTTCTCTGCCAATTATCATGTTCGTGAGTTGCCTGGTAACTTTGATTTGTGAGCCAGTCTAGGTTGGCATCTGAAAAACATATGGATATGTTATCAGTGATTGTCACTAGAGTGACACAAGATGATGAGAGGATGCACAGAAGGCCTGTTTAAATGAGAAGTGGAGAGGAAAGGATGGAAATTGGCAAAAACCTAAGTTAGATGAACTCAAACCCCTAGGCTTACATATGAACATTGCATGTTCAACAGAAAGATAAATTAACAAAATTAGCTAATAGCATGAATGGAGAGGAGCTCTGTAGTGGAAAATAAGACAAAAACAAGATGACTTTACTTATTGACAAGCATGCGTTACATGTAATGATATATACAATGATCTTACATTTACAATTCATTGCTGGTTTTCACGTGACATCATGGCGGCCATGTTGGTGCCCGATAACAAAGAATTCCTCATTAGCTTCTCTTGTTTGTACCACCAACATGGCTGCTGCGTCTTTGTACTTTAAATCTCCAGGGATTGATTGCAAACCAGCAATTGACAAATAAAACAAACTGAACCATGTGAACACAAGTTACAACAACTTCAAAAAACCTAGGAAAGAATTAGGCCCTGCGCACGGAGTTGGTGTACAACGTGAAATCACGAATTTTAAAGCTTAAATTTGTTTAGAAAATGCTCTAGTTTTTGTGTTATAAATAAGTTTGTACTTATATTTACATGTTTTGAAAGCGAATTTATCAGTCTATCTCTAGTTGAAAAATAAATTTTGCCAAGAGAAAAAACTATAAGAAACTTAGCAAAAGAACATAGGTCTCTCGCGAGAAAATCTCGAAAAACCCCGTAACATCGAAGCTCCGTTTTCACCTAATTTTTCTTGAGCAAAATGATGCGTTAGGCGTAAACTTTCATCACGCACTTTTTGCCTTGGGCGTCCTTGGGCGTGATTTCGCACTTTTCGCCTATCACGCACTTTTCACATTTTACGCCTATCGCTCACTTTTCGCCTATCACGCACTTTTCGCCTTTGTAGATTTTTAAATTTTCGCTTTATAAAATTAAATACATGTATATAGTTGATTTGTTTTATTAACATTAAATAAAATATATAATTTACTATAACTACAGTGTAGGTTATTTTTGTAGAACATGACAAGAAAGACATTTTGTAGCAATAAATCAGTAACAGAAATGTGAAATATGGTTGTTAATGGATTGCCGGTTCAAGCTGATTAGCTAAGGTAGTACCGTGAAGATTACGATTTTAGTAGTCGTAAGATCCATAAAAGTTTTCAAGACCCTGAACTGACCAAAAGGAAAAATAGGTAAGTACCGTTTTCGCATTGTTTTTTTCAATTGCAGAGCTTGATTATCAACCAAGGCCGCCTAGAATTATTAAATGTAGAACATGGCTATTCGAGATTTCCTGACTATGTTTTAAATAGTTTATCTAAAAAAGCGTGTTTACCTCGATGTATCTTATAAACTTCGGGCCTTAATCAACGACAAATACGTACATCTCAAATCTCTTGACGATTTCGGCGAAATTTTGTTTACCGCTACAAACGAGCTGCGCTGATCGATGCTTTGACAGCGCTGACAAGAAGTTTGTGAAATTATCAGATCGAGTTCATCCATATTAAAAGTCGTTTTGTTTTCATCTAATTCAATGTTGTTAGTTGCATTACTACGGTCAAAGTACTCGAGAGCTACTCAAGGTCAATTCATCATTCAGTTTGGAGCCCAAATGTTTTTAAATTTAAAAAACAATTGATTGGCCGTATCATCGTCTGCCCTCGCTTTGTCTCGCCGTACACATCCTCTCGCCAAATTTGCATGTCACAAAATATATTGTTGATCCGTTGTTGAGCACTAGCTGCTTTTAAATTAATAATGTGAAGGTTTTATGGGAATTTCCACCAATGTTGATGGACAAAACCAATGTTGATGGTCAAAACCAAGCGATTCTTCACCTAATTCGGCTTGGATCAAGAGAGGCTTCATGAGCTACATTGTAGCTGATCTTATCAGTTCACAACATTGAACATTTTTTATTCTATCTTATATCTAGCCCCAAAGTCGATCTTTATTCTTTTTTGATTTTTTAAAATGACAAACTAACTTTCAATGAAAATCATTTTTTTTAGAATCAGAATCCTGACAATGAGTAAACGGCAAGAACTCAAAGTTTTCGACTATGCGCTCTTATATTTCATTGAAACCGATGTAATCGGAATCATCAAAAGATCGCAAGTTTTAGAAGGATATCAAAATAATATAAAGAAAGACGCGCTATAAGCGAAAAATGCGCGATAGGCGTAAAATGCGTGATAGGCGAAAAATGTGAAAAGTGCGCGATAGGCGAAATGGCGCCTAAGGCGAAAAATGTGCGAACCTAACGCGTGATAATGACAGAGAATCACACAACTTTGGACAACAAAAATATTTTCTCACGCTGTTTATTGGCGGATATTTTGTGGATATCAGATGTACAGACATAAACAACAGCTTGAAATGATAGAGAATTGCAAGTGCATTTGTACCATCAACTTAGTTTTCATGGTAAGCAAATAGGGATTTTTATAACTACAAAAAACCTACGATTTGTCGAATGAAAAAGTACGCAAAAATTGAACATTTTTTCGGTACAGTTCGAAAAAATCGGCATATATTTTTTATTATTGCATCAACAAAAAAACGTTTTTTGTGTATGAATGCACCTTGTTTTTACTATTAAACTACAAATTTATGTTGTGAAAGGATCAGTAGATTTCGATAAAATGAGTAAAAAGTAGCGTGAGAATTTATGTTACGCTCTTGTACACCAACTCCGTGCGCAGGGCCATTATTTTAACCCTATTCTTGCCAAGGCCGATCTAATCGGCCCAAACTTCTAACGCTAGTTTTGATTGGTTGGCTCAAGACAACAAAAGGGTTTTTCGACCAATGGAATTGCATGTACTATAAGAAAACATCTACAGATTCAATCGTAAGTAGTTCGGCTATTTTTCGCCAAGAACGACCGATATTTTCGTGATTTCGCTCGTTATTTCAGTCCCGAGCGATGGCATGTTTGTATAATGGCGGCTTTGCAATTCGGATCCAATGTTTCTGGCTCTGGGAATGATTTAGAGTTAGATAGCAGCAATATTGTTTGAGATTCAATTGAAAGGGATAGCGAAGAAGATTCTCAAGAAGATAATGAAGAAAGAAAGTGAATCCGAAGTAGCAAGAATTTGCCGAGGTTCGGCACGCGAGTTTATCGTCCTCCTCTGAATTTCACAGTAAGAAATACCGGGATTACGAATATTCTTTTGCCAGATAATAATAATGATAATGATACCGATAATGGAAGCCTTGTCTATCAGCTATAAAATGATGGTATTTTTGTTCCAATCTGTTGACTGGTTGTTGTGCTATGTTTAATTAATCAAGTATACACATTTTCCCCAAAATTGACGTGGCAATGGCGAGGTACCCCCCTCAAAATGATGGCAAGAATAAGGTTAATAAGCTTACTGTACAGTGTACGCAATGTACATCCCGGGTGTACATATACGATGTACATTGCGTATGTCCTGTACAGTAATACTATACTTAGTATACAATGATCCTTTATCCTATACAAGACACAAAAGCATAAACGTACCCTGAAATCACACAAGTTACTCGTCAAAGCAAAGGTTTGGAGCTAAGGTTTTACTATTTGCATGACGAAGTTTAAACGTTCGTCCTACATTTACGTCGTCTACTCTATAAACTTACCATGTTTTATCTGTTGTGGCACCGAGCCAATGCTAGGAAACAATACTCCTTCTAGTTCAGAGCTCTCTGTAATTGTAGTACTATAACTAGCAACAGGAAATAAGCATTGACGATGGTGTATTTTGGACAAATCTATGCCTTCTTCGAGCGCTTCACCATCATTTCCATCCGCCATCTTGGTTTCGTTAGAGAGAGAGAGACTGGGAACGAATGCGGCAACTTGAAAAATCGATGCGTGCGCAGGTACTTTCCCGCCAAAAGTCAAAATAATAGAATGACAGAACTGGTGGTCATGCTATGGTTGGTATAACTATGGTGCTGCCGAAGATTCATTGCCCCTGGATCACAGTCACAGGTAACAAAGGAGGCTAGCTAATATCCAGGTGGAAAAAACGAGAATTCAAACTAATAATTCTTGGAGAAATTCAAAGATGAAAGTTCAACAAATGTTATGCTAATTACCTCCTTCACGGTAGTGATTTTCTTTGTTTTGTCCTCATTAATTATTAATGAGTTTGAGAACTTAGATAGAGTACTGCAAAGAGTACTATAGTGTTGAAGAGTATCAGATATATGGCCTGCGGGACCACTGTTGATGATCAACTAGATTGATAAGGTGGGAGCTGGGGAGAAAGCTGGGGCTGTTAATGTAGACAAGCAAAGGGTCCATTACCTGTACTGTATATCAGGCTGGACTCTTTGAAAATGATCATGCAAAGAAACGATAGGTTGACTGAGATGTTCTGAAGATACAATGTATTCTCTTATAGATTTGTACTACAATAATTTTATTTTGTCAATTAACAATATGACACTTTCTCAAGTGTAATCACACAAAAGAGTAACTTGATTGATTTACAATGACTATGACTCCACTAAAGGTTAATTGTTTTTACTACTAATACTATTATTATTGTAGTACACAAACACTTGCTAAGGTCATGCCCATGCTTAAGGACAAGAAATCGCTCTTGCATTCACAAAGTAAACATGCTGAACAGAAATACTCTTGTAATTCTTGATACAGTCAGGGATATTAGCTGCCTTGATTGATCTCTGTAGAAAAATACAGGAGAAAAAGATCATAATTATTTATATAGTCATGCAGAGCACAGTATAAAATTAATAATAATGGACCCTTTTAGCTTGGGCGTAATGTTTTCCCATTTCAGACCATGTGTCATTCATTCCCATGAGTATTATTTCTTTCTCTCTCAGTAACGCTTGAGAAGAGACATAAATATGGATGTCACTCAAACAAAGAATCTAATTCTCATAATACTCAATACTCTAATAGTCCACTTCAGTTCTTTTCATATTATTATACATAACAGAAATCAAGTTCAAATTAGTCACCAACCGCAAAGAGTGACGGATGTGGATGCTCCCATCTCTTGTTGTCAACCTTAAATGGTACACCCCATCCAAAGCCATGGACATCTCCTGTTTGTGCGCTAGTAATGAGAAATACTGGCAGTGCATAATTGCAGTCAAAAGACTTGGACACGTTGTAGTGGTAATGCACACCTGTGGATGGTAAAAGATTAACGTTCATGGTAAGGTACAAATATAATATCAAGATATTGGAGGGTGTTGCAGCGAGGAATAGGAGGGGTACTCCTAATAATAGGGCCGTACATAACCCAAAATGCAAGGGGGGGGGAGGGGGGGCAGTAATAAAATGTATATAACAGCAAAAAAATTAATAAAAATAGTACAGTTCTCAGTACTTTTTGGTATCTTTTTTGCCTTTCTAGGGGGGCAACTGCCTGCCCCCCTGCCCCTGTGCTGTGTATGGCCCTGAATAATGGGTGTGGTCCAGATGATGTATAATATAGAATATTTGAGGTGCAAGGAGCGTGGTCCAGATTTTGGACCTAGCTTGCCTAGCTTGCATTTGCCAACCAAGTCTCCGATAGACAACCCATAAGTGAGACCATCAGTCCATAAATAGCCTACTGCTTGTGCATAGTGTTGCACAAGTGTAGTTATTATTGCGAGTAGGTGTGTATAATCTATTACCCATTGCCGGGAAGCAGTTGCCTTCTACCCATGGTGTAGTGACCATATCCTTGGCATGAAGTGGAAGTTTCATGAAATGCTTTCTTCCTACGTCACCCAGTTGAATCCAAAGACGGTCACCCACTAACTTTGGGGACACATGAGGTTTATTGCAGTGCTTTCTGCATGTGCAGATATGTTGCGGATCTCGAAAGTATGCTGTGGCACTGATGGTGCCGTCAGGGTTTTTGTGCCAGGGCTCAGAGTTGAATTTTGTTGGATAAGATGGTGGTGGTGTTATCTGGAAATAATAACAATATGAATAATAATGATGATGATGATGATGAAGACGAAGATGATGATCATGATGATGATGATGATAAGTGCTTGAAAGTAGTATCTGCTAAAGTCTATAAACGTTTTCCTGTTTTTGATTTACAGGAAGGTCGATTGGTTTCCCAGATCATTTGTCTCCAGTCTCCAAAATACACAACTAGATACTGCCATCTTACCGTGGCCTGTATCCCAGCAACGCGTCCATGACAGTCATACAAAAGTCTTGTCGTCTTGTCATTGTCCTTCACATAGCGATAGCCTTTAAAAAAGTTTGGTGAACCTGCAGATGAATACGTAATTAGCACACAGGAAGCCCATGTGGATAGCAAAATGAATACGTAATTAGCACACAGGAAGCCCATGTGGATAGTAAAGATGAATTCGTAATTAGAACACAGGAAGCCCATGTGGATAGCAAAGATGAATACATAATTAGCACACAGGAAGCCCATGTGGATAGTAAAGATGAATTCGTAATAAGAACACAGGAAGCCCATGTGGATAGCAAAGATGAATACATAATTAGCACACAGGAAGCCCATGTGGATAGTAAAGATGAATTCGTAATTAGAACACAGGAAGCCCATGTGGATAGTAAAGATGAATTCGTAATTAGAACACAGGAAGCCCATGTGGATAGTAAAGATGAATTCGTAATTAGAACACAGGAAGCCCATGTGGAAAGCAAAGATGAATTCGTAATTAGAACACAGGAAGCCCATGTGGATAGCAAAGATGAATACATAATTAGCACACAGGAAGCCCATGTGGATAGTAAAGATGAATTCGTAATTAGAACACAGGAAGGCCATGTGGATAGCAAAGATGAATACATAATTAGCACACAGGAAGCCCATGTGGATAGTAAAGATGAATTCGTAATTAGAACACAGGAAGCCCATGTGGAAAGCAAAGGAGGATGAGGGACTGGGACGAGAAAGAGGTACTACGAATGTGTAATTAGCACACAGGAATGAATACGTAATTAGAACACAGGAAGCCCATGTGGATAGCAAAGGAGGACGAGGGACTGGGACGAGGAAGTGGTACTCGAAAGCCTGTAAGTACATCAATAAAATAATAATAATAATGGCTGTTATTTGGTAGCGCATTTCACATTGTTTATTTATTGTCTCAATGCGCTGTAAAACCGATGGAGGACTTTTTCGGGCAGTTTAACTAGTATGTTATTCCTCCAAAAAGCTTTAAAACGAAGGTTGGCGTTCCTGGGCATTAATAAAATGTATAGCAACAGTTTTGGGACCATTGTTCGTATTTATTAGATGGCTTGTCTCACCTCGACAGCTTGCATCTATTGTCCATCCTTCTTTCTTGGCTTGGCTTAAGGTTAGCGGAAGGCTGTCCCATACTCCGAATGTTACTTAAACAAATGCAAACATACAAAAACTAAACAAATAAACCAACTACATGCGTCGAAAGTGAAACATAATAGTGGCTTTTTAACGCGACCTCGTCATCGTCGTCGTCATTGCCATTTGTCGTCAACGCGTTTTGAGCGCATCCATGGATTGATCACTGGCCCCATTTGTTTTGGTAATTGCGATGCTCGTTTCGCAGGCTTTTGTCCCCTCCCCGATGTCGACCGTAGGACCGGGAGAAGAGCCGGGGAACGAGTTCGGATGGTTATCTTTGCCGTTGTTGCAAATTTTACAATTTTTTAGGATTGTTTTATACTATTAGTTTAATTGTAATTACGTAATTTTAGTATTTATACATTTTATATATTCCTTTTTCCTGTTGTAAATAGTTACGCAATTCAGTCATTACTGCTACGTAACTTTTGTAATAAACGATCTATCTATCTATCTATCTATCTATCTATCTATCTGTTGCGTTGCGCGGCGTCCACTAATTAAAGGCATCTTTAAATATACTTTTAAGTTTTATATGGTGGCAGTGATATTCCTTTGTTCGGTCGAAACGTAGACGTTTTTGGTCGAAAACACATCGAAGGTGAACGTCCCGACGAGCGTTTTCAATTTGAAATCCGCGCGCTCCTTGGAAATTGTTAATTGAAATGGCCCTAAAATGTCGTTCTGTCTTTTCCATTTCCGACGACCAAATTCAAACTTTAAAGACCTTTTTCAGTAAATTCGTGTCGTGACGTCAGCGGTTTTTTTTTCGTTTCCCCACACGGGAAGACGATAAAATGGCATTTACTGAAAAAAATCTCCATTTTGGGGGTTTTCGGGGGGAGATTTTCCCAACGATTTTCTTCGTTTACCGTGGACGAAAGACTAAACCGTAGGGGAAAATGATACGGTATATAAACGTGTGGACGGGGCCCGAGGCTACATAGGAGTGACGTTGGACACGAGGCACTTGGAGACGCTGTTGCCACTGCTTGACATTGTTGATCTCACTGGCGTTTGGTCAGTGTCAATAGAACAAATAGATTCCTTTTTTGTTCGAATAAATAAATGCACATATAACTTTGAAACACCACGAGAATGAAGTCGATACATTTTCTGAGTAAAACATGTATACAATGACCTTTTTTCCTAAAATGGGGGGACAATAATAAATAATAATAATACAAATAATAATAATAAACTTTTCTTTAGAAATTAGTTTACAAAGGTAAACTAATTGGGGACACCTATCTAAAAATGGGGGAAAAGAAAATACTATAATATAATATTAAAAATTAAAAAAAATAAAATAATAATAATAATAAACTTTTGTTTTTAGAAATTTAGTTTACAAAGGTAAACTAATTGGGGACACCTATCTACAGAAATTAAAAGAAAAGAAAAGAAAAGAAATACTATAATATTAAAAAATAAAAAAATAAATAAGTAGAGGTAATCATACGGTTTCGAGTTCAATTTGGAAATAATTTGCACTAGTGTGTTTTTCAAAGAGTATCAAAATTGCACGAACCAATTTGAGCTCTTTGAAAAACAAACGAGTGCAAATTAAAATTGAACGAGAAAGCGTATGATTACCAATCAATAATATTCATGAAAAAAAAAGTAATTTGCACTGCAGTGCATATTAAAGGTAATTTGCACTGTAGTGCAATTACTTTTCAACTGCACTGTTCTAAGCCAATCAGAATCGAGGATTTTTTTTCATGAATATTATTATTATTATTATTAAAAATAAAAAATAATAATAATAATAATAATAATAATAATAATAATAATAATAATAGAATACATACATACCTTCTAGCCTTTCTCTTGTGAACTCCCCTAGCAATTCAATACATAGTAACTTTATGATTCAACATTATTATCAGTCAACTAATGTCATCTG
Source organism: Actinostola sp. cb2023 (assembly GCA_033675265.1). NCBI lineage: Eukaryota > Metazoa > Cnidaria > Anthozoa > Actiniaria > Actinostolidae > Actinostola > Actinostola sp. cb2023. The sequence continues at coordinate 184,668 of JAUJYZ010000907.1, read as the reverse complement.
GCATGGTACATTCAATTGGTAAAATGCAATAAAAGTTATGACCAATGGCTGTTCTTGATATCTCAACTATCCGTTTTACCAGTTTACTGCAGAAGCCTTGAAAGCTAAGAACTGCGGACGAATTCTTATCATTCGTCGACATCAGTCATTTATTGAGAATTCACTGGAAAAAACACATTTTCAAAGCTTGGAAATTCATTGGATGTTTTCAATTCCAAGGTTTTGGACATTTCCAAAGAATTCCCAAAGAATTTCCAAGCTTTGAAAATGTGCGTTTTTTTCCAGTGATTGCCTGGGGAAGCACACTGAACAAGCAAAAATATTGAACGCGATTGTAGAACTTTTCATCCATTCACTTCCAGCCGTTTTTCAGTTTAACCTTTTACCAAAATAAATTTGGCTGAAAACGAAAGCATATCTTTACTAGTGGATGAGTCGTAGCTTGTAAGCTTAGTTAACGTTTAATATAGAGGCTAAAAAATGACTCTAGTTTTACCTTACCTCGACAAACACTGAGAGATCCCAAAGAGAAAATTACAAGCGCAAGGCACCAAAGCGACGTCATGAGTGCCATGTAGATAGATCAACCGTATAACGGAAATATACCGCTCTAGTTTGATGTCGTGCTCTCACGTACGGCGCCAAGCAACAAAAGAGGCAACAATTCTCTCCAATCAGCAACTAATGAATGTCCTTATTAAAGACTTGAAGATCAGATATACAGAAAGTCCTTCAGGCACAAAGAGTCTTGTTATATGAAAAGTGCCTTAATGAACTTAGAGACGAACTTTGAAAATCAAAGCTTGTGAAGGCTACCTCTTTCAACGATGTCGTAATTTTCCCGAAGCGAACAAGTTGGTAGTTTTCACACGCTACTTGCGAGAAACACACTTTGCTTGGTAAATATTGAATTATAAGTGAAGAAAACAGTTCAACGCTCGATAATTATTGACAAACTAAATGGAAAAATGGCCAGATGAATTGACATTTACCGAGAAAACGTGTTGAAATCAAAACATCAAAATCCGGAGACTCGAGTTAATTTGTTTTCGAAATGAAAAACACAAGTGCATTACTTTTGTCAGCTATTTATTTTGTCTTTTTAATTTTATGATATAGAGGACTCTCCTGACAAACAATTTTCCATAAGTGCCGGAGGCCTCCTCTCAAAAGATTTATTATTATTGTTATTATTAATGACTACTTTTTTTTATTTTTTACGATGCTTAAATTGGAATCGGAAGATATATATAGCGTTTATTTGTACGTATAGGTTGAGTACTTGAATTGAGGTCCGCTTTGATAAGGCAAATTAATAATTTTTGCGGATGAAAATTACGCTCATAAATTAAATTTTGCCGAAAGTCATGATTATAAATAATAAAAACATCATCATCAGGAACAATAACAACAGAATTATAACAACAGCAGGTTGGACATTTCAAGCTGGAACGACCATCGACCCAGGGGGGTCCACTGGGGGTGGATCGTGCTTGCCTATGGGATTTGAGATTCATTCATGTTTTTGGGTTCCTGTGTAAAAGAAGATGACAGAGACTAGGGACGAGAAATAATTGTAAGGGAAATGCAGTGTTCTAAAAACTTTTTATTAGCCACATTTACATATAGCTGTACTCTAGAAATAATCATGAATGTGATACAAGCTAAAATAGTTCCATTATGAAACAAAGAAATGCAAACGTGCATGCATTTATTGCTGGTTTGCAATCAATCCCTGGAGATTTAAAGTACAAAGACGCAGCGGCCATGTTCTACATCTACATTTATAAATGTTGGTGGTACAAACAAGAGAAGCTAATGAGGAATGCTTTGTTATCGGGAACCAACATGGCCGCCATGACGTCACGTGCAAACCAGCAATAAATGGGAAATACATTCCACCCTCCCCACCCTTCCTAGTTTCTAACTACACTCCAACGCTTCATAAATAGTATATACATGATGTAATCTGGGAGTTAATATCACATTCAAATATGTGGGAAGGAAATGGTGAATTACTAACCAGAATATCGCTAGTTCGACATGATTGCTATAGACCTTTTGCATAAAGCCACTAATAATATGCAGATACACACACTTAGCCTCACTCTGATTCAATAAAACAATGACATCGTTGGATAGATCTTTTGTTTCGTTGAGTCAGAGTGAGGCTAAGCGTGTATCTGCATATGATTAGTGGCTTTATGCAAAAGGTCTATACAGCTGTCTAAACGCTGGGAAAAGCACTAGACCGAAAGGGAGCATGGGTAATAGTTTACTTTCTACACAAAGAAAGCGTGTTTATACTCTAACATCGTCGCAAACACACGGCAACAGTGTGAAGACGAAATGTCCAAATACAGGCTTTTTGAAACTCTTTTCAATAATATTTCCCATGAACTCTGTTGACAGGCTCTCTATACAATGATCTCACACAAATGTGAATGATTACAGTTCTGCTAATAGTAATGGCTATATATAGTCAAACAAGCCCTGTGGCGTATATGGGTTGTTGTGTGGTGATGTTCAGTTTCTACGTGATACTCGATTCCTCGTTAGTTTAGAATACGTCATCGTGTAGCGCCCTCCGGCACATGTGGGAGGACATTGTCCATTTTGCGTCTAATTTGACAATAAAATAAAAAAATCTAAAAAACTATCGTCCCCAGTCTATTTTCATTCACTTGGATCGGTCATATCAAGTCGAGAGGGCCCTGAGAATGAAGCTTCCAGCTCATTGCCTCTATTTTGACGAATTAGTTCGTCCACAATGTCAGTTTTTTGGAGGTCCAGTCTCAAGGCGGTTATAAGGCGGTTAAAATGAGCCGTAACACCTTTTCTTTGTTTCCACTCACGCATCATTTGACATGCTTTCTCTTGAACTTGCCGATTGTCGTAATCAATGTGATCTAACACATACTCGTCCAGCCCCAGTGCTCGACCGAGCGAGCGCCATTCGCTCCCAATCATGTAGGCGACTTTGGAAATTTCGTCTTGAGTGACAACGTTTGCCGATGCAGATGCTGGAAAGAAAAAGTAATCATGATATAAATTATATTGATTATTAGGCACGGGAGTTTGGAGTCTGTGTGGTTATCTGCTTTTTCATAAAGATACCGGTAAGTATCAGTTATAGGAGGCCGACCTAAAGATACATGAAGAAGGATGGTGGAGAATGGACGGAATGAATTTGGCTGGAAGAACTGGAGTGAGGTGGCACAAGCAGCGAGGGAGGTCGGAATGGAGAGACTTTGTGAGTGTCCTAAGCGACACTTGGTGTTAACAGGAAATGGATGGATGACAATGAATTCATGTGGCTGGAAGAACTGGAGTGAGGTGGCACAAGCAGCGAGGCAGGTCGGAATTGAGAGACTTTGCATTTGAGTGTCCTAAGCGACACTTGGTGTTAACAGGAAATGGATGAATGACAATGAATTCATGTGGCTGGAAGAACTGGAATGAGGTGGCACAAGCAGCGAGGGACAGGTCGGAATTGAGAGACTTAGCAAGTGTCCTAAGCAAGGGCTTCATGGTTTGGCACCTAGCTACATTTCAGGTCTTCTCAAGTACCGCACATATTCACGCTCACTACGCTCGAGTTTACAGGAACTGTTAGATGTCCCTCGATCTTCATTAAAAACGTATGATGACAGAGCTTTTTCAATCGCAGCCCCAAGACTATGGAACGATCTACATGTACCTATTGAACTTAGACATTCTAATTATCTTTAAAGATTTTAAAACATTTGAAGACTCATTTATTTAAGCTAGCATTTAGTAAATGCATAACATTGGGTACATTAGAGACATTAGAAATATTAGAATTATTTAAGTCATGACATTACTGAGGATCTGGTTCATGCATATATTCAATCTATATATTAGTTTGTTAAATTGTTGTATATATACATATATATTATTTACTTATTTTATCAATTTAGCTCTCCTTTTAAGGAAATTACAAAAATTACAAAATTTAAAAAATAAGCGCTATGGACAATTAGTGGATAAGCGCTATATAAATATATATTATTATTATTATTATTATTTATAATGGATGGATGGAATAACAGTTATAACTATAATCAGGTGTTTTAGGAGGTAATCACCTTGGTTTCTTCATTGTTTATGGGTTGGCGGTGGCTTACATTGCCGGCGTTCCTTATTGGTGGAAGTGGATTTTTGAGGGATAAGGAACACCAACTGTTAAAATAATAAAAAGTACGTTGCATACCTTGCATTGGATAGATCAAGTTCACTGGTATACTACCACCTCTTTCATCGTTTGGGCACGTGACGTGGTCCTCGTTTTCTGGGCAGCACTTCTCGACATTTTCCCCTTTGAATCGGTAAGGATTCTTGACATCGTTTCTCGTGCAGTGAGGACAGACAAGCCACATTTCAAGCAAGACTCCTGGCCAGCAGTCCAACAGGTTACTAAACAACGTGTGTAGCTGTGTAAGGATTTTCCACAATTCGTTGATGTCCTTTCCCTCAACATGAAAGCTAATGGTCTCAGTTCCACAGGTTTCTGACCGATGTAATAGAATCTTGCTGTGTTGCAGCCGTGCATGCACGCCGTCTTTCCAGTGCTTGATGCTCATTTCGTCATGCACAACACGATGGATATGGACGGACGCAGTTTCGAAAAGAGCTCGAGGACTTCCAAGAGGGAAGTTGTATTCCAAAATGAATCGCCAACAATTGGATTCTGGTGGTTGCATTAGCATCGACGAGGCGTCTGGCGGCGCTGACTCACTCAGGAACCAAGGAAAGTGCAGTTTTGTAATTCTGTTGTATCGGACTTCTTCTTTAAAGCACAAGCCAAAGTGGATCAAAAGCTGTACGATGGCATCGATCAGCTTGTCATTGAGCTTCAAGTGGTCCAGCATTCCCTTTAGAAGCTCAACTGACATGATTCCTTTGAGGCGCAAGTCTTCTTTGGCACGTTCAAGGGACTTTGAAGTTATTCCCCGTTTCAAACACGTTGGAACAATTGGAACATTTTCTGGATTTTCGGAAAATATACACTTCAACAAATCAATGATGAAGGCCTGTTTGTGAAAGACAAAGTCCCGGATTTCTGGGTTACCTTCGTACCAGAGGACATCACCAATGCTGTGGAAGAAGGATAAGATATTCTGAAGCCTGTTGTTCAAACTGGACGTCAAACAAGACGTGCGTCTGCCATGGTCATTCATCTCGTCGGGGATCGTTAGCATTCTATGTAGGGTGCGCTTTTCGTCATTTTCAGTTGGAAGAGGCCTCGAAAAATGGTCCGAAAGGAATGTTACTGTTCTGGGTTTGTTCAGAGAATGATGTAGTTTAAGTGGCAAGTGCTTACGATAAGTGCTTGGACTTAAAACATTCCTTGCTTGAAAGTCTTCATTAGTTTCCTTTTCCATTTGCACGACGTCTTGAAAAGTCAGAAAACTCTTGTTTCTGGAAAGCTCCGAGCTGTGCAGCTTATCGTACAATCGAAGCCAGGATGTGGGGATGATACCACCGACCTCTTTTGCTGTTTTCAAAAGATGGCCTTTCAGTTGATCAATGTTTGCGAGAGTCTTGGAAGAAACAGCGTAAACATTATTAGGTAAGACAAGTCTGTTGTTCAGTGACTTGTTCAGTCGATCAATCGCAGTTGCAGCTTCCTTCCCTCTCACTTGCAGCCTGGTAATTTCCTCGTTGATATGGCTGACTTCGAGTTGTTCCCTTGTATGCATCAGTTCCAGGATGCTGCTTTTCTTGGTGAGCACTTCTTGGGAAGGAACTTCATCCGTGTGAGTCGTAACAACGAAGAGATTTGCTCCAGGAGCTCTTGCTTGAATGATCTTCAACCACTTCTCAACACAGTCGATGTACGTCTCTTCGGTGTAGTCAGTCAGGCTGATCACCAAACAGACAAGTGAATTCTTCTCAAGGAAAAAGTGCTGGACAACACAATACCACTCACTGCCACCAAAGTCATACACCTGAAGGCTCAAGTTTTCTTCGGGTGTCCACAAGATTTTGTCCAACACAATCGTCCTTTCTGAGTCTTCGCTGAGATGTGACGAACCTTGGATCATGGTCTTCGTCAAACTAGACTTGCCAGCCCGTACATTCCCTAAAAAGACAAGTTTCTGATAGATTGTCTTTTTGGTTTCACTTTCATCTATGTAGTTGAATATTGCTTTGATACCTCTTTTGTACACGGACACCGGTGGCATTTGCAAGTTGTCGTTGTTGGCCAGATTGATGACCGTAAGATTTTGAAGAGAAGTTCGAAGAACGGCTGGGAGCTTTGTGAGGTTGTTTTGTCCGAGTGAGAGCCACTTTAAACTTCTGAGCATGCAGATCGATAGAGGCATCATTCCCACCAGCCCACAATCGTCTAATTCCAACAACTTCAGGTTATCTAAATATGCAATCGCATTTGGCAAATTGTGGATCTTGTTAAAGGAGATGCTCAGGGTTTCTAACGATCGTAGCTTGCAAATGCCAACAGGAAAGCTTGTAAACTTATTATCGTTGAGCCAGAGTGCTTTCAGATTTGATAGATTTTGAAAACCGTCGGGAAGTGATTCAATGCAGTTTCGTCCAAGGTCTAGTCGCTTCAGGCTGGTCAGTGTGCAAATGACATCATTAAGCACAGAAATTTTGGTCGATTCCAGATCCAGATTCTCGAGTTGTCGAAGAGCTGAGATGTCCAGGTTGAATTCTCCCAGATCGTTATAAGAAATATCAAGAGATTTCAGCTTGGTAAGACTGGCCAGGACTGTGGGTGCTTCTGTTAATGAATTTTCCAACATTATTAAACGTTGAAGCTCGGTAAGTTTCGCAAAACAACCTGGAATTGAAGTGAGTGCGTTTTTTGACACGTTTAAGTTGACAAGAGATGTTAAAGTCGAAATGTTCTCACTTAATTCTCCTTCCAACTTGTTGCTCTGAAGAAAAAGTGTTTTTAACTTTGTTAACTGTTTAATGTCCTCCGGTACGGAAGATATCTTGTTTTCTGATAAGTCGAGGACTTCAAGGCCACCCAGTCCACAGAGCGCCTCTGGAAACACACTGAAGTCATTTTGCCGTAGCTTCAAGACCAAGAGATGATGCAGACAATCTATTGAACTGGGAATTGACGATAAGTTGCTGATGCACAGATGTAGTTCTCGAAGATCACTTAGTTCTAAAACGGCTGTTGGAAATTCATCGTACGTGTCATTATTTAGGTCTAGTAGCAGCCCTCCATGCGGCCCAGTTAACGTCGTGGCCTTCTTTCGTAGCACTTCGACTTTCTCCTTGTCTGTTTCTTGCATGGATGTGTATTCCTCGTCGCTAGACATGATTTAATGAACCTGAAAATAAGTTTTAGGTTGAAAATAAAATTTCAAAATACATAATGATAACCGGGCTCTCAAACTATCGCACACACACACTTCTTACTACATTCTAATATTCTAAACACACAACTCACTAGTTCATTTTTGATGGAGGGAGGAAAACCGAAGGTTCCTATATTTCGTTCTCTCTCATCTCACTATTTAATCTGGCAGCTGGTTAGTTCCAAAGGTCTTGCGTGACGTGACATCATGTTTGGCGTTACATGAATTTTTTTGATTCCTTGCGATCTTAGAATAACGTCCGATCAATGAACCAGAAGCAACGATAACATGTACTTTTATAAACCTGTTTATTTAAACAACCGGCTTTAAGCCTTGGTGCTGAATGGGATATTAGTTCCGCTTTAGCTTTCTAGTTCTTCCCTAGAGTCTGTTTGCACTCTCTCAAGTGATCTGTCTGATAGAATGGTTTTATATTCATATTTAGCTATATTTATAGTCCAATCAAAACAAAAGAATACAATGGTATGAACCCAATGGTATCAGGGTTACTAATAGACTAATCTAATATATTTGTTCATTCACTGTGTTAGTTATATGAAGGTTGTAGAATAAGTCATACTGGATGAACACTCTTGTGGAATGATATAGTATATTATGTTGAAGATTTACAGCTTTAGAAATCTGAGGAACAACACTAAACTACTAAAATTCATGGATGGCTGACACATCATTTGTAGTCGTTCCACCAGAAAGACTTTTGATCATGATTTCGCAATGACTGACTTGCTTCAGAGTAAGGGTCGACATAAAGCAATAACAAAGAATAATATAGACTGCATCTCATTTAAAATTCTGTGTATGCGAAATTCAGTTCTAAATCAATCAAAGATGTTCATCCCCGGGACCGAGCCATCCCGATTGCGAGTGTCCACCAGGTTTTGGCGTCCAACACGCGTCCTTCAGTCGATAAACGGAGCTCGTTGTATTATTATTTCATTAAACTTTGATGTGGTACTGCTGAGGGGTTATTGTACCTTTTGTCCGTGAAGTTGATGCTGTACTAGCTTTTACTGCGTAAGAGCGATACTTGCTGCAAAGGAAAGAAGTTCAACTTAGTTTATTGCTCCATAAGAGCGTACAGAAGTCAAATACAATGGCGAAGGACTTAACGAATGTAATTTTCACTCAAGCAATTTTAACACAACATACAACATAGGGACATCGAAAGCTGGAGTGTAAGGTTCGGGTAAATGGTTGAGCAAAGCCATCTGTCAGCTCACCTGCATGTGAATATCGGCATCGAGCGTCCATTTTTTTAAAGTCCGCCGTGCAAACCACCAGCAATGTCCACATTCCACAGGGTGTTGCAACTCTAGAAGTTGTTCTGTAACAAATCGTACGAACCTCGTTTATGAACTGAGCACTTTAGACACAGCACATGTGAAGTTGGGTGAATTGATCTCGATAATAAATTCAGAGTAACGAAGACAACAAAGCACAACATGACGCAATGGTTTCGAGGCGGAAGTCGTTCCTAATGTTTATAACGTCCAATGTGATTGGCTGTTAGGAAGTATCAGATAGAACCTTACACCTGATTGGTTTAGAAAAGTCTGAAAACGTAGCGTCACATCGTTACACGCCAATTTGTACAAGGGAGTATTTTTTACACCACGCTATGTAATAGGCTTGATAATAGAGATTACCCTGTCATTTTATTGACAGAATATTAGAATCTATTGTGTTATGCTTCGTTGCCTCTATCAGAGTTTGCTATGGTGGCAGGGTTGTGTACGTAATATTAACAGATAAACTAGGCTAACCATAGGTCAAAAATTGCGACCTCCGAAAACCAAGACAAATACTATATTTAGCAGCACAGGTAGCCCAATATTTCAAACACGCGCATTTTTTATAATATCGATATGTAACAATTACTCTGCAACTGTTTATGTGAATTGTTTCTCTTCCCAGCACTGCGGACAGTCTTGAGCTTTCTTTTCATCAGGCTTTTGAGATATACACGTGATACAGATTCTGATTCTTGAATTTTATTCACTCGGTGGTTTGACAATCCTCCATGCACGTAAAAATGTTTTGATTTCGCGATCGTTTCTTGTCCATTTCAGCCGTGGGAACGGTCCATTATGATTGGTTGATTTTTACAGAGATGTGATTTCCGCTGTCATGTTACATAGGAGGCTAGTTATTGCAAGCCCGTGTACTACTGAACAGTTTTAGAAATCTATTAAAGCCATCTAAGCTTAAAGAAAGAATAACAAAGACAATACAATAAGAATATTAAACATGATACATACCCGACATTAGTATCAATCAATAAAAATCAACATCACACTTTTTTCTTTATCAATGTACATGCTTTATCGATTTTTCAGTATTCAATTTGCTACACTTATGAACACCTATATCTTGAATTTAGAATAAAATACGTTGCAGTTGCCAATCACTAGTAATGCTTCAGTAGGCTCTACCATCAAAGGTAGATCATTTGTTTGGAACTGGTTTGGTACGGTTGGCGGCACGATAAACGAACGAGCTGTTAGGCAGATAATTCAGTGACAACGTCTCTGCATCTGGGATGACCTGGTTTCCAAGAGCATTTATACGGTACTTACCCTGGTTCCAGAGGCTACTATTGGGGGGCGAGCGAAGAGAGGGACTCTGGATCCAGAGTATACGGTACTAGGATTCGATCGACTACTTATGTTGTCCACAGTGGCAATCAGTGCAGCGAATTAGCACACAACAGAGCCGAAAGACTAATAAGAGAACATTGCCTTCCCCTCAATATGTCGCTAATATGAAGCGATCGTCAACAATAAATGAAGATCTTTAATTCCATCGAAGAATCGGATAAAAAGTACGAGCAAAAAAAAGGCTTCGAATCCACTCTAAGCACGAGATGAGTCACAAATGCCCAAATGAACGACGGGAACGTACGATATATGACGTCAGGGTAAAAGTCACGTGGAAAAAATCTTTCCAAACGGAATGAAAAACACAAATCGAGAATCGAGCTGGCATCTGAAACACAGGAAGCCCAACCAAAGATTAGTGTTGCTCCCAGTTCGCTCGCTGGGGCTCGCTCACTGGTCGCAATAATATATTTTTTTTAATAGACCCTTTGTAAATGTAGTCGATTGTGCATCCATCTATGGGTGTCCGAATGCGAGAGTTGACTGTTGTAAGGTTGTTACGTTACAGCGATTTTCTATTTGCTATCTGTTCGTGCACACATCAGACCCCATACCATGCATGCCATAAATACCATATATACTCTTGTATTGACTCACTTGCATGATTCTTCGCACGAAAGAGCAGTTCGCGAACCCGGAAAGTTGTTGTCTTGCGTTACGACCTTTGCACAACTTCTGTTTTTTTTTATTGATTCATACTTCATCGAAGCAATCGGTGTCGGCTCTTGTAGGACGCTCGGTATTTCGTGAAATTGATGAATATTAGCCTGAGAACAGGATCTCCCCTTCGACCTCAATCCCCCTCACCTTCTCCCTCCCCCTCCCCTTGGAGAGCTTGTTCACAGGCTATGAAATATTAAAGTTTTTATTGGTATATTACGCGCGCTTTTATGTCGAGGGACACGTGCATGTGTTTCAGCACAGAAACACGCATGACGTCACAAAATCAAACTTTGATTAGTTACTAACTATGATGGCATATAAACATTATATGATTAGTGGCGTGTCATTTGTTCTCACCACATTTTGACGTCTTCTGTGCATCTCAGTATAAGTACAGACGCACGTCAAAATGGAATCTATTTGTTTGATATAATATTTAATTTCGCAGTGCAAAACTAAGGAATCATCTTTTTCAACATTATTCACTGTAAAGTGCCCGCGCAATGCCTCATGGGAACTTCTGCATCGGCAGAAAAGGCTTATACATTGTATGTTTCAAGACTTTGCGAATGACTCAATGAATGATTGAATGGATGGATAGATGAATGAGGGTTTATCATGTAATTTCAAAACTCATAGGACAAAAAAAATGATTATCATAGCTGGAAAGAGCTCGTTGAAATTAGTAAAAATGTGAAGTTTGGAAAAGATTGCTTCACAAATTGCGAAGATATGAATTTTCAAAAATCGAAATTTTGGATGAAAACCTTTGTTGGAGGCAAGAGTTGCCTCCAAGCGTAATTTCCAAAGGTTTTCATATAAAATCTCGATTTTTGAAAATTCATATCTTCGCAATTTGTGAAGCGATATTTTCCAAACTTCACACTTTTACTTATTTCAACGAGCTCTTTCCAGCTATGATAATCATTTTTTGTCCTATGAATTTTGAAATTACATGATAAACCCTCATTGTAATTAAACGTTACCGTAATTATATAGTATAAGATGGATTGTAACAGGGGCTCCTGATTGTAATTAATACATGTATTATATACCTATAAGTTATTATGTTAGGCTAAGGCGACTTAGCATCGACCTTTTTTATTATTATTTTATTTTATTATTATTATTATTTATTAATTCATTATTATTATTTTTACACACTGTAAAGCGCTATTGGACTACCGGAAATAGCGCTATATAAATAAATAATAATAATAATAACAATAATATTATTATTATTAAGCTGGTGCCCAAACGTGTCTGGTAAGTCGTTGGGCTACCTGTGGTATACCCGTAAGTTTTGATTCTGGTAGCAAAATGACCTGTTTTACAAATCCAATGATTCAAGAAGGAATGAATTCATATTTCTTCAACAAGCTAATGGACTGGAAAATGACTCCGAATGAAGAAAATCGATTATCAAAGGAAACCACGATATATTTCACCTAAAAGATCCAAAGAACATCGACACTGATTGGTGGATTCTACCAACTAAGCCAGTATTGTTACTATTTGAAAGACGCTTCAATGTTTCGTGAACATGACTGTTGGTGGATCACGAGGACGAGAGGCCGACGAAAACTGATTTGTTTCATGTTAGTTGTTCTGTTCTGTACAGCTATTGTACGAAAACTACTTGAATTTCACCAACCAAGTAACTCTAATTTACATAATTTTATGAGAGACTGGTGCCGAGTCAGAAGAGCGAGAGTGGACTGGGAACAAATTTTAAAGCCATGTCAGGATAAACTAAAGTGGGGCTCAAATAACTTGGAACTAGGCTTACAGACAGATCCCGGATCAAGCTATATATCATTATGGGATATACGTCCAGCGGGCGAATTTAGTAAATTTAGTATCCAGTCCACTTCGATCAAAGGCGTCCTAAAGACGATTGGTGGGGACTCGTGGAGAGTAAACATTAATGGCCCCAGTTCTGTTGCAGGGACATTATTTGATCACTCCAATGGGACCTATGAGGTTTTGTTCCTTGTGACGGTACCCGGGGTCTATGGCGTGGACGTGGTTTTAGAGCATACATTGTGTGATGGATACACAGATCCTCCTCCAAACTGGTTTAAAACAGGTTTGTTTTTGCATTGTAACAAAATCCATATTTGGTTGCACAATTCCATATTTGGTAACAAACTGATTCCATATTTGGCAACAAAATTCCATATTTGGTTACAAAATTTCAGATTTAGTAACACGAAATTCCATATTTGGTTACACAATTCCATATTTGGTTACAGCATTTCATATTTGGTTACAAAACTCCATCTTGCTAACGAAAACACGTGCGCCAAATCCGTAAGACACGAAAATCCGAGACTGGCCGTAAAGAAGTAATCCGGCTGTATTATTATCGGTTAAAGACTTATACCCCATTCACACCAAACCTTGTTTAGTTAAACTGAGTTTATTCTCGCTTCTATAATTTGAGGGCATTTAATTTCACAATATTCAAACTACCTGGAATTTATACTGTGCAACATAAAGGACAGTTTAGCAGCAGTTTAATTTTGTGCCAAAAGTTGCATGGCGTTTGTAGATAATTTCCTACACCTGTTTAGTTAAACCACCTTAAACCATGTTTAAGCCGCCTTGGTGTGAATGGGGTATAAGTGTCCAAAGACAAGAAAGTTATGACGTAAAAAAATCTAAAAAAAAACTGCAAAAATTTAAAATTTCCAACAAAATGCAAAGGTTTGACGAGCGTGCGATTCTTCAAGTATAATGTAGTAATCGTCGTGCATGGACGCGGCATTTTCATCCTCAGTACTAAATGTAATTATCCTTACTGTAATAGTTAGAACGGAATGAATTTCCAAAAAAAAAGACACAACATTTCGCCTTTTGATAGGGAATTCACAGGGAAAAAACCAAAGGCAAGGCACTCTGGGTAGCGTCAAACATCACTCGTTTCTTCTAAAGAAGCTCTGGGGAGGGAATCCTATCACGATCACAGTACCACCCTCTAATGATGGGCCTGTCTTTTCAGGTAAACGAAATGTAAAGAAATATTATAGTACACATATTTATATTTTATTGGTGGAATTTTCTTTTTTTACTGCTTCGGCGAGTTTATATTATGTATATTTTACATCCTTTTCTACCAATTATAACGTGATACATAGAGGTTATTTTTTCTATCTTTTCAGCAATAATGAATCGCTACGCTGACCAGTTTGATATTACTTGCGGGCTCAGATGCAACTATCTCTGGGACGGATTTGGAAACTGGGTTACTACTGGTAACACGTTACTATGGAAACCATTTGTCCCTACAGACGGTATGGTCGAATCTCAACATTAGCTTGACCTCCTACTCTTGTGAACTGACGATGGTGTTCGCTTGTGTGGGGCTTTGGTTCTTTGTATTAGAGTTGTTTTCGTATGAGTGGGAAACCTACGGCACGGAGTTACGGTCACGGTACGGAATCGAAGACTGACATCTATTCAACCAATCAGAGCACGCACAATCATTGCTCAACCAATCGGAATGCTTAGACACGGTCACGACATGGCACCGTCACCGCACGACACGAACCGTAACTGCTTACCACTTGTATGAAAACGACTCTAGAGCTTAGTGTTACTGTGCGATTCTAATTTGTTGACATATCAGATTACGAATCGAAAACCATCGTCCAAGATACAAATTTCTACTACAAACTAATATGCTGTCATTAATCATGTCATTCATTATTAGTATTAGAATGGTTTTCGTATGAGTGGGAAACCTACGGTACCGTGCCACTCAAATGGCTTCCTTTCTAAACCAATCGAAAAGCGTACAGATGCATCTCATCCTATACTAGTACTAATAACCACATCAATAATTTATGTTTTTCCTTTTCTAGACAAACCGCGAAACCTTCACTGGTTCGAAGAACGTGTTCGTAAAACTAGTGTTCTGTGGGTGTACGGAGACTCGGTGTCTGAGCAATTCTACTCCGGTATTCGACAGCACCCTCTATGCAGTAGAGTCTTTAGATGGTGCGGTCATACATATAACTGGGTCTACAGGCTCCAAGTAGGTGAGTAGTATAGTAGAGTATACTTATATCCTCTATGTAGTAGAGTCTTTAGATGGTGCGGTCATACATATAACTGGGTCTACAGGCTCCAAGTAGGTGAGTAGTATAGTAGAGTATACTTATATCCTCTATGTAGTAGAGTCTTTAGATGGTGCGGTCATACATATAACTGGGTCTACAGGCTCCAAGTAGGTGAGTAGTATAGTATAGTATACTTATATCCTCTATGTAGTAGAGTCTTTAGATGATGCGGTCATACATATAACTGGGTCTACAGAGTCCAAGTAGGTGAGTAGTATAGTAGAGTATACTTATATCCTCTATGCAGTAGAGTCTTTAGATGGTGCGGTCATACATATAACTGGGTCTACAAACTCCAAGTAGGTGAGTAGTATAGTAGAGTATACTTATATCCTCTATGCAGTCGAGTCTTTAGATGGTGCGGTCATACATATAACTGGGTCTACAGACTCCAAGTAGGTGAGTAGTATAGTACAGTATACTTATATGCTCTATGTAGTAGAGTCTTTAGATGGTGCGGTCATACATATAACTGGGTCTACAGACTCCAAGTAGGTGAGTAGTATAGTAGAGTATACTTATATCCTCTATGCAGTAGAGTCTTTAGATGGTGCGGTCATACATATAACTGGGTCTACAGGCTCCAAGGTGAGTTGTTCTCTATCTACTAGTCACTGAATATTAAGGTGTCATGTTCCTTTTTCTTGTTTCCAAGGCAACCTATCTGAGGCCAAGTCTCAAAACGATGATCTGGACTTTGATGACGTCAGGGTCCTCAGTGAGCTGGAGGAAGTCATACGTCATCCTATCTTTGACCAGAACAGTGCCATGTTGATTAATGCTGGCCTTCATTACCTGGAAAGTTCAAACTTTACCAACTACCAAAAAGTAGTCAATGGAATCATACGTTTGTTTGAGCGAAAGAACGTCCAGGCTCCTCTCTGGAAAGATATGAAAGTGTTTCCTGGACAGGTTATCTGGAAGACAACTACATCACTTCATAAAGAGAAGCTTGATGGTAAACATTTGCAGGCGAGAAGATTTCTTACATCGCAGGTCAGTCAATGAAGCTATGAATCTTTTGCCCATTTAAAAATAAAGCTATGAATCTTCCAATGCGGGACAATGTGTAATAGTTGAGAATTATAAAATAACTATGATATAACGCGCGCTCTGATTTGCCAAAGGATGCGTATGCCGCGTGCTGTATGTACTATTATAAAATAACTATGATATAACGCGCGCTCTGATTTGCCAAAGGATGCGTATGCCGCGTGCTGTATGTACTATTATAAAATAACTATGATATAACGCGCGCTCTGATTTGCCAAAGGATGCGTATGCCGCGTGCTGTATGTACTATTATAAAATAACTATGATATATCGCGCGCTCTGATTTGCCAAAGGATGCGTATGCCGCGTGCTGTATGTACTATTATAAAATAACTATGATATAACGCGCGCTCTGATTTGCCAAAAGATGCGTATTCCGCGTGCTCTATGTACTATTATAAAATAACTATGACATAACGCGCGCTCTGGGTTGCCAAAGGATGCGTATGCCGCGTGCTCTATGTACTATTATAAAATAACTATGATATAACGCGCGCTCTGGTTTGCCAAAGGATGCGTATTCCGCGTGCTGTATGTACTATTATAAAATAACTATGACATAACGCGCGCTCTGGGTTGCCAAAGGATGCGTATGCCGCGTGCTGTATGTACTATTATAAAATAACTATGACATAACGCGCGCTCTGGGTTGCCAAAGGATGCGTATGCCGCGTGCTCTATGTACTATTATAAAATAACTATGACATAACGCGCGCTCTGGGTTGCCAAAGGATGCGTATGCCGCGTGCTGTATGTACTATTATAAAATAACTATGATATAACGCGCGCTCTGATTTGCCAAAGGATGCGTATGCCGCGTGCTCTATGTACTATTATAAAATAACTATGACATAACGCGCGCTCTGGGTTGCCAAAGGATGCGTATGCCGCGTGCTGTATGTACTATTATAAAATAACTATGATATAACGCGCGCTCTGATTTGCCAAAGGATGCGTATGCCGCGTGCTCTATGTACTATTATAAAATAACTATGATATAACGCGCGCTCTGATTTGCCAAAGGATGCGTATGCCGCGTGCTCTATGTACTATTATAAAATAACTATGACATAACGCGCGCTCTGATTTGCCAAAGGATGCGTATGCCGCGTGCTGTATGTACTATTATAAAATAACTATGACATAACGCGCGCTCTGATTTGCCAAAGGATGCGTATTCCGCGTGCTGTATGTACTATTATAAAATAACTATGATATAACGCGCGCTCTGATTTGCCAAAGGATGCGTATGCCGCGTGCTCTATGTACTATTATAAAATAACTATGACATAACGCGCGCTCTGATTTGCCAAAGGATGCGTATGCCGCGTGCTGTATGTACTATTATAAAATAACTATGACATAACGCGCGCTCTGATTTGCCAAAGGATGCGTATTCCGCGTGCTGTATGTACTATTATAAAATAACTATGATATAACGCGCGCTCTGATTTGCCAAAGGATGCGTATGCCGCGTGCTGTATGTACTATTATAAAATAACTATGATATAACGCGCGCTCTGATTTGCCAAAGGATGCGTATGCCGCGTGCTGTATGTACTATTATAAAATAACTATGATATAACGTGTGCTCTGATTTGCCAAAGGATGCGTATTCCGCGTGCTGTATGTACTATTATAAAATAACTATGATATAACGCGCGCTCTGATTTGCCAAAGGATGCGTATTCCGCGTTCTGTATGTACTATTATAAAATAACTATGATATAACGCGCGCTCTGATTTGCCAAAGGATGCGTATGCCGCGTGCTGTATGTACTATTATAAAATAACTATGATATAACGCGCGCTCTGATTTGCCAAAGGATGCGTATGCCGCGTGCTGTATGTACTATTATAAAATAACTATGATATAACGTGTGCTCTGATTTGCCAAAGGATGCGTATTCCGCGTGCTGTATGTACTATTATAAAATAACTATGATATAACGTGTGCTCTGATTTGCCAAAGGATGCGTATGCCGCGTGCTCTATGTACTATTATAAAATAACTATGATATAACGCGCGCTCTGATTTGCCAAAGGATGCGTATGCCGCGTGCTCTATGTACTATTATAAAATAACTATGACATAACGCGCGCTCTGATTTGCCAAAGGATGCGTATGCCGCGTGCTGTATGTACTATTATAAAATAACTATGACATAACGCGCGCTCTGATTTGCCAAAGGATGCGTATTCCGCGTGCTGTATGTACTATTATAAAATAACTATGATATAACGCGCGCTCTGATTTGCCAAAGGATGCGTATGCCGCGTGCTCTATGTACTATTATAAAAATAACTATGACATAACGCGCGCTCTGATTTGCCAAAGGATGCGTATGCCGCGTGCTGTATGTACTATTATAAAATAACTATGACATAACGCGCGCTCTGATTTGCCAAAGGATGCGTATTCCGCGTGCTGTATGTACTATTATAAAATAACTATGATATAACGCGCGCTCTGATTTGCCAAAGGATGCGTATGCCGCGTGCTGTATGTACTATTATAAAATAACTATGATATAACGCGCGCTCTGATTTGCCAAAGGATGCGTATGCCGCGTGCTGTATGTACTATTATAAAATAACTATGATATAACGTGTGCTCTGATTTGCCAAAGGATGCGTATTCCGCGTGCTGTATGTACTATTATAAAATAACTATGATATAACGCGCGCTCTGATTTGCCAAAGGATGCGTATTCCGCGTTCTGTATGTACTATTATAAAATAACTATGATATAACGCGCGCTCTGATTTTGCCAAAGGATGCGTATGCCGCGTGCTGTATGTACTATTATAAAATAACTATGATATAACGCGCGCTCTGATTTGCCAAAGGATGCGTATGCCGCGTGCTGAATGTACTATTATAAAATAACTATGATATAACGCGCGCTCTGATTTGCCAAAGGATGCGTATGCCGCGTGCTGTGTGTACTATTATAAAATAACTATGATATAACGTGTGCTCTGATTTGCCAAAGGATGCGTATTCCGCGTGCTGTATGTACTATTATAAAATAACTATGATATAACGCGCGCTCTGATTTGCCAAAGGATGCGTATGCCGCGTGCTGTATGTACTATTATAAAATAACTATGATATAACGTGTGCTCTGATTTGCCAAAGGATGCGTATTCCGCGTGCTCTATGTACTATTATAAAATAACTATGATATAACGTGTGCTCTGATTTGCCAAAGGATGCGTATTCCGCGTGCTGTATGTACTATTATAAAATAACTATGATATAACGCGCGCTCTGATTTGCCAAAGGATGCGTATGCCGCGTGCTGTATGTACTTTTATAAAATAACTATGATATAACGCGCGCTCTGATTTGCCAAAGGATGCGTATGCCGCGTGCTGTATGTACTATTATAAAATAAAAACTATGACATAACGCGCGCTCTGGTTTGCCAAAGGATGCGTATGCCGCGTGCTGTATGTACTATTATAAAATAACTATGATATAACGCGCGCTCTGATTTGCCAAAGGATGCGTATGCCGCGTGCTGTATGTACTATTATAAAATAACTATGATATAACGCGCGCTCTGGTTGGACAAAGGATGCGTATGCCGCGTGCTGAATGTACTATTATAAAATAACTATGATATAACGCGTGCTCTGGTTTGCCAAAGGATGCGTATGCCGCGTGCTGTATGTACTATTATAAAATAACTATGATATAACGCGCGCTCTGATTTGCCAAAGGATGCGTATGCCGCGTGCTGTATGTACTATTATAAAATAACTATGACATAACGCGCGCTCTGGTTTGCCAAAGGATGCGTATGCCGCGTGCTGTATGTACTATTATAAAAATAACTATGATATAACGCGCGCTCTGATTTGCCAAAGGATGCGTATGCCGCGTGCTGTATGTACTATTATAAAATAACTATGATATAACGCGCGCTCTGGTTGGCCAAAGGATGCGTATGCCGCGTGCTGAATGTACTATTATAAAATAACTATGATATAACGCGTGCTCTGGTTTGCCAAAGGATGCGTATGCCGCGTGCTGTATGTACTATTATAAAATAACTATGATATAACGCGCGCTCTGATTTGCCAAAGGATGCGTATGCCGCGTGCTGTATGTACTATTATAAAATAACTATGATATAACGCGCGCTCTGGTTTGCCAAAGGATGCGTATGCCGCGTGCTGTGTGTACTATTATAAAATAACTATGATATAACGCGCGCTCTGATTTGCCAAAGGATGCGTATGCCGCGTGCTCTATGTACTATTATAAAATAACTATGACATAACGCGCGCTCTGGGTTGCCAAAGGATGCGTATTCCGCGTGCTCTATGTACTATTATAAAATAACTATGATATAACGCGCGCTCTGATTTGCCAAAGGATGCGTATGCCGCGTGCTGTATGTACTATTATAAAATAACTATGATATAACGCGCGCTCTGGTTTGCCAAAGGATGCGTATGCCACGTGCTGTATGTACTATTATAAAATAACTATGATATAACGCGCGCTCTGGTTTGCCAAAGGATGCGTATTCCGCGTGCTGTGTGTACTATTATAAAAAATAACTATGATATAACGCGCGCTCTGGTTTGCCAAAGGATGCGTATGCCGCGTGCTGTGTGTACTATTATAAAATAACTATGATATAACGCGCGCTCTGATTTGCCAAAGGATGCGTATGCCGCGTGCTGTATGTACTATTATAAAATAACTATGACATAACGCGCGCTCTGGGTTGCCAAAGGATGCGTATTCCGCGTGCTCTATGTACTATTATAAAATAACTATGATATAACGCGCGCTCTGATTTGCCAAAGGATGCGTATGCCGCGTGCTGTATGTACTATTATAAAATAACTATGATATAACGCGCGCTCTGGTTGGCCAAAGGATGCGTATGCCGCGTGCTGAATGTACTATTATAAAATAACTATGATATAACGCGTGCTCTGGTTTGCCAAAGGATGCGTATGCCGCGTGCTGTATGTACTATTATAAAATAACTATGATATAACGCGCGCTCTGATTTGCCAAAGGATGCGTATGCCGCGTGCTGTATGTACTATTATAAAATAACTATGATATAACGCGCGCTCTGGTTTGGTGCCAAAGGATGCGTATGCCGCGTGCTGTGTGTACTATTATAAAATAACTATGATATAACGCGCGCTCTGATTTGCCAAAGGATGCGTATGCCGCGTGCTCTATGTACTATTATAAAATAACTATGACATAACGCGCGCTCTGGGTTGCCAAAGGATGCGTATTCCGCGTGCTCTATGTACTATTATAAAATAACTATGATATAACGCGCGCTCGGATTTGCCAAAGGATGCGTATGCCGCGTGCTGTATGTACTATTATAAAAAACTATGATATAACGCGCGCTCTGGTTTGCCAAAGGATGCGTATGCCACGTGCTGTATGTACTATTATAAAATAACTATGATATAACGCGCGCTCTGGTTTGCCAAAGGATGCGTATTCCGCGTGCTGTGTGTACTATTATAAAATAACTATGATATAACGCGCGCGCTCTGGTTTGCCAAAGGATGCGTATGCCGCGTGCTGTGTGTACTATTATAAAATAACTATGATATAACGCGCGCTCTGATTTGCCAAAGGATGCGTATGCCGCGTGCTGTATGTACTATTATAAAATAACTATGACATAACGCGCGCTCTGGGTTGCCAAAGGATGCGTATTCCGCGTGCTCTATGTACTATTATAAAATAACTATGATATAACGCGCGCTCTGATTTGCCAAAGGATGCGTATGCCGCGTGCTGTATGTACTATTATAAAATAAGTATGATATAACGCGCGCTCTTGTTTTCCAAAGGATGCGTATTCCGCGTGCTGTATGTACTATTATAAAATAACTATGATATAACGCGCGCTCTGATTTGCCAAAGGATGCGTATTCCGCGTGCTGTATGTACTATTATAAAATAACTATGATATAACGCGCGCTCTGATTTGCCAAAGGATGCGTATGCCACGTGCTGTATGTACTATTATAAAATAACTATGATATAACGCGCGCTCTGGTTTGCCAAAGGATGCGTATTCCGCGTGCTCTATGTACTATTATAAAAAAATAACTATGATATAACGCACGCTCTGATTTGCCAAAGGATGCGTATGCCGCGTGCTGTATGTACTATTATAAAATAACTATGATATAACGCGCGCTCTGATTTGCCAAAGGATGCGTATGCCGCGTGCTGTATGTACTATTATAAAATAACTATGATATAACGCGCGCTCGGGTTTGCCAAAGGATGCGTATTCCGCGTGCTCTATGTACTATTATAAAATAACTATGATATAACGCGCGCTCTGATTTGCCAAAGGATGCGTATGCCGCGTGCTGTATGTACTATTATAAAATAACTATGATATAACGCGCGCTCTGGTTTGCCAAAGGATGCGTATGCCGCGTGCTGAATGTACTATTATAAAATAACTATGATATAACGCGTGCTCTGGTTTGCCAAAGGATGCGTATGCCGCGTGCTGTATGTACTATTATAAAATAACTATGATATAACGCGCGCTCTGATTTGCCAAAGGATGCGTATGCCGCGTGCTCTATGTACTATTATAAAATAACTATGATATAACGCGCGCTCTGATTTGCCAAAGGATGCGTATGCCGCGTGCTGTATGTACTATTATAAAATAACTATGATATAACGCGCGCTCTGATTTGCCAAAGGATGCGTATGCCGCGTGCTGTATGTACTATTATAAAATAACTATGATATAACGCGCGCTCTGGTTTGCCAAAGGATGCGTATGCCGCGTGCTGTGTGTACTATTATAAAATAACTATGATATAACGCGCGCTCTGATTTGCCAAAGGATGCGTATGCCGCGTGCTGTATGTACTATTATAAAATAACTATGATATAACGCGCGCTCTGATTTGCCAAAGGATGCGTATGCCGCGTGCTCTATGTACTATTATAAAATAACTATGATATAACGCGCGCTCTGATTTGCCAAAGGATGCGTATGCCGCGTGCTGTATGTACTATTATAAAATAACTATGATATAACGCGCGCTCTGGTTTGCCAAAGGATGCGTATGCCGCGTGCTGAATGTACTATTATAAAATAACTATGATATAACGCGTGCTCTGGTTTGCCAAAGGATGCGTATGCCGCGTGCTGTATGTACTATTATAAAATAACTATGATATAACGCGCGCTCTGATTTGCCAAAGGATGCGTATGCCGCGTGCTGATTATAAAAATAACTATGATATAACGCGCGCTCTGATTTGCCAAAGGATGCGTATGCCGCGTGCTGTATGTACTATTATAAAATAACTATGATATAACGCGCGCTCTGATTTGCCAAAGGATGCGTATGCCGCGTGCTGTATGTACTATTATAAAATAACTATGATATAACGCGCGCTCTGGTTTGCCAAAGGATGCGTATGCCGCGTGCTGTGTGTACTATTATAAAATAACTATGATATAACGCGCGCTCTGATTTGCCAAAGGATGCGTATGCCGCGTGCTCTATGTACTATTATAAAATAACTATGACATAACGCGCGCTCTGGGTTGCCAAAGGATGCGTATTCCGCGTGCTCTATGTACTATTATAAAATAACTATGATATAACGCGCGCTCTGATTTGCCAAAGGATGCGTATGCCGCGTGCTGTATGTACTATTATAAAATAACTATGATATAACGCGCGCTCTGGTTTGCCAAAGGATGCGTATGCCACGTGCTGTATGTACTATTATAAAATAACTATGATATAACGCGCGCTCTGGTTTGCCAAAGGATGCGTATTCCGCGTGCTGTGTGTACTATTATAAAATAACTATGATATAACGCGCGCTCTGGTTTGCCAAAGGATGCGTATGCCGCGTGCTGTGTGTACTATTATAAAATAACTATGATATAACGCGCGCTCTGATTTGCCAAAGGATGCGTATGCCGCGTGCTGTATGTACTATTATAAAATAACTATGACATAACGCGCGCTCTGGGTTGCCAAAGGATGCGTATTCCGCGTGCTCTATGTACTATTATAAAATAACTATGATATAACGCGCGCTCTGATTTGCCAAAGGATGCGTATGCCGCGTGCTGTATGTACTATTATAAAATAAGTATGATATAACGCGCGCTCTTGTTTGCCAAAGGATGCGTATTCCGCGTGCTGTATGTACTATTATAAAATAACTATGATATAACGCGCGCTCTGATTTGCCAAAGGATGCGTATTCCGCGTGCTGTATGTACTATTATAAAATAACTATGATATAACGCGCGCTCTGATTTGCCAAAGGATGCGTATGCCACGTGCTGTATGTACTATTATAAAATAACTATGATATAACGCGCGCTCTGGTTTGCCAAAGGATGCGTATTCCGCGTGCTCTATGTACTATTATAAAATAACTATGATATAACGCGCGCTCTGATTTGCCAAAGGATGCGTATGCCGCGTGCTGTATGTACTATTATAAAATAACTATGATATAACGCGCGCGCTCTGATTTGCCAAAGGATGCGTATGCCGCGTGCTGTATGTACTATTATAAAATAACTATGATATATAACGCGTGCTCGGGTTTGCCAAAGGATGCGTATGCCGCGTGCTGTATGTACTATTATAAAATAACTATGATATAACGCGTGCTCGGGTTTGCCAAAGGATGCGTATGCCGCGTGCTGTATGTACTATTATAAAATAACTATGACATAACGCGCGCTCTGGGTTGCCAAAGGATGCGTATGCCGCGTGCTGTATGTACTATTATAAAATAACTATGATATAACGCGCGCTCTGATTTGCCAAAGGATGCGTATTCCGCGTGCTGTATGTACTATTATAAAATAACTATGACATAACGCGCGCTCTGGGTTGCCAAAGGATGCGTATGCCGCGTGCTGTATGTACTATTATAAAATAACTATGATATAACGCGCGCTCTGATTTGCCAAAGGATGCGTATTCCGCGTGCTGTATGTACTATTATAAAATAACTATGACATAACGCGCGCTCTGGGTTGCCAAAGGATGCGTATGCCGCGTGCTGTATGTACTATTATAAAAATAACTATGATATAACGCGCGCTCTGATTTGCCAAAGGATGCGTATTCCGCGTGTTGTATGTACTATTATAAAATAACTATGATATAACGCGCGCTCTGATTTGCCAAAGGATGCGTATGCCGCGTGCTGTATGTACTATTATAAAATAACTATGATATAACGCGCGCTCTGATTTGCCAAAGGATGCGTATGCCGCGTGCTGTATGTACTATTATAAAATAACTATGACATAACGCGCGCTCTGATTGGCCAAAGGATGCGTATTCCGCGTGCTTTATGAGAGCACGCGCGCGCATGTATTCAAACATTTGTGTAACGATAAAAATTGAAAACTTGCCTTAAAATCATAATTGTATTTTATAAAAGAAATACAAAACTCGGCAGCTGTGCTTTATCAAGTTATAGAAGCACAACTTTGGGAATTGAAAGAAGACGAGGCTTACTAACACTTCTCTCTTCTTCTTCCAATTCCCGCATGTTTCTATAACTCGATAGAGCACGCAACGTTTTCTCTTTCTTCAATAATAGTTGATAATAGTGTTGGCAATGATGATGATAATTATGAGATAATGCAATCTTACTCATTAATAACCAAAGATTCATCTAAGAATTTCTTTAATTTTCCCGCCAGCAGCGTGTTCTTCTGTTCAACGCGTACGCAACTCAAGCCATGTGTCGTGCAGGATTCCACATTCTCGACGTTTTCCCCCTGACAGACGCTTATCCATATGGCACAGGCAAACCTGCAAGGCCAAAAGACGCTGTACATTACCAGCACTTTGTATTCGAGGCTGTCGAAAGGCTTCTTGAGGACTTTTTCATTAAAACGACAAGGAAAGGATGACAGCAGTTCAAAAGGATGCTGAATTCGGTGTGAGAGATTGGAATTCAGGTGTGCACCGATAGAAAAACCGATTAAAACGACAAGGAAAGGATGACAGCAGTTCAAATGGATGCTGAATTCGGTGTGAGAGATTGGAATTCAGGTGTGCACCGATAGAAAAACCGATTAAAACGACAAGGAAAGGATGACAGCAGTTCAAAATGATGCTGAATTCGGTGTGAGAGATTGGAATTCAGGTGTGCACCGATAGAAAAACCGATTAAAACGACAAGGAAAGGATGACAGCAGTTCAAAAGGATGCTGAATTCGGTGTGAGAGATTGGAATTCAGGTGTGCACCGATAGAAAAACCGATTGAAACGACAAGGAAAGGATGACAGCAGTTCAAATGGATGCTGAATTCGGTGTGAGAGATTGGAATTCAGGTGTGCACCGATCAGTAGAAAAACCGATTAAAACGACAAGGAAAGGATGACAGCAGTTCAAAAGGATGCTGAATTCGGTGCGAGAGATTGGAATTCAGGTCTGCACCGATAGAAAAACCGATTAAAACGACAAGGAAAGGATGACAGCAGTTCAAAAGGATGCTGAATTCGGTGTGAGAGATTGGAATTCAGGTGTGCACCGATAGAAAAAACCGATTAAAACGACAAGGAAAGGATGACAGCAGTTCAAATGGATGCTGAATTCGGTGTGAGAGATTGAAATTCAGGTGTGCACCGATAGAAAAACCGATTAAAACGACAAGGAAAGGATGACAGCAGTTCAAAAGGATGCTGAATGCGGTGTGAGAGAGATTGGAATTCAGGTGTGCACCGATAGAAAAACCGATTAAAACGACAAGGAAAGGATGACAGCAGTTCAAATGGATGCTGAATTCGGTGTGAGAGATTGAAATTCAGGTGTGCACCGATAGAAAAACCGATTAAAACGACAAGGAAAGGATGACAGCAGTTCAAAATGATGCTGAATGCGGTGTGAGAGATTGGAATTCAGGTGTGCACCGATAGAAAAACCGATTAAAACGACAAGGAAAGGATGACAGCAGTTCAAAATGATGCTGAATGCGGTGTGAGAGATTGGAATTCAGGTGTGCACCGATAGAAAAACCGATTAAAACGACAAGGAAAGGATGACAGCAGTTCAAATGGATGCTGAATGCGGTGTGAGAGATTGGAATTCAGGTGTGCACCGATCAGTAGAAAAACCGATTAAAACGACGTAGTCGGCGTATGCTTTTGTCTGTGAAATGAGCGTGTTTAAAGCCCGTGTTTTATCGGCTTTTGTACGACGTCGTTCCACGAACTCCAACTCATCACAAAATGAATTGAAAAGCAAATGAAATGAACTCAAAAAGTATCATGACCTCGCTATGTTGTCATGTTTGTTGCTAATTGTAATAGTACGTGTATAGCTATGTCCTTGAGTATTTATAATTAAACTCACGACCAGCGATGTAACCGTACATCTATTGACAAAAAGCTATATGTACAGAAGTCATGCAAACAGTCGAGCCAGTCGAGCTATTTTCAGTAACTCATGATGGATGTTTATTTCATTCCACGTTTGCAAAGGTTTTTTTTATAGGCCATGCCGTTAAAAACCCGTTAGCAGATTCGTCGAGCTTCGCCAGATCACAGTCTGAATCGTCTGGATGTTATATTATTGTGTCTCTGAAGCTAGAGAGCGAGGGTTTGATTTTCCAGTAGATTTTGTTTTGATAGCTAATCTCGCTTTGCTTGCTGCCTGACTGTCGTCACGCGCCGTGAAAACCCGTTAAAAAAGTATCCACCAGTAAAACGAAACACATTTCTCAGATATATAATGATGGATGTTTATTTGATTCGACGTTTGCAAAATTCAGAAGGAAAAGAAATCGTAGAAATCGTACTTCAAAACTTCATCAAAGCAAAGGCGAGCAAGGTCAATGTACGAAATTTGGGATCATGCCAAAGTAGTTTTAATAGCCTATTTATATCCTTGTTCTATGCTCAAACGGGTCAAATAGTTCGCTCTTGTTTTAGAACCGCCGCGTAGCGCTATTTAGTCGGGCTTCCTGTGGAATACTCGACTCTAAAAATGCAGAGCGTTCTTCTTCGTCTTTGGCTCCAAACCGCCAACTGGATTCTACAGCGCATGCGCCCTGTGCCGGCCGCTAAGATAATCACCGAAGGCTCAAACCACATGGCTTATCAACGAGACATCGCACATCGTCCTCCTTCACAAACCTTGTCGAAGGAAGGTTATGTCGTCTTGTTTTCAAAATAACCACAATAATTCATAGAGATATGGATTTATCAATCCAGTACTAGTACTGCAAAGGGTTTAGAGATCTTCAGAACTTAGAACGAAGTGAGTTGATACACGCAGCCGGCGATGAAGAGAACAGTTGTAAGGTTTTCAGCCGACCGATATTCGAGGTACTGACCCATATTTACACTTCATCCAAACATTGTTTAATCACTCTGCGATGTCTAGTTTATGTATACGGTATTTGTATTTGTATGGATATATTTATGGTAACAAATAAACTATGTCATTGTCATTCATGATTCGCTGAGTTTGTGAAATCGCAGTACTGAAATTGCAAGGAAAGCATGTTCTATCGAGCTCGAGTCACGCAACGACGAGGTCGACGAGCAACCAAATACTGTTTTAATCGCACTATAAGATATCTATATTTAGTTCAAATAGGTTACATTTCATTTAGAAGCCCGACTTCACGCTAGAAGAGTGTCTAGTTAAAACAGAATTTCCACGCTCAAAACAGGTCAGTGAACGGCAAAAATACAATCGAAATCAAACCGTCCTTAGATTTTAGGGATCTATTACAGAAGAAGACGCTCAATGAACGTATAGTCGGGCATTATGACAATGACAGTTGCGTGACGAGGGAGACTATTTGTGTCGGTGAACATCGATAAAGATCTCCGACTCTTCGAGGTACGTATGTGGTACGTCTTTAAACGTACTTGAGGTCACTTGAGGTTGCATATTCATGGTCGCCAAAAACGGATCGAATAGTTTCCGAACGCGCCTATCGAACTAAATCCGAAAGTATGATTCGCTCAAACATCACTCAAACGTGTCAAATAGTTTCCGAGCGTATATCGAACTTAATCCGAAGTATTGTTCGCTCAAGGGAGGCTCAGGGCAGATACTGAGATAGTGCTAAGTCATCTTCTTCGACGACTAGAAGTGAAAGAAGCAGTTGACCTGTGCAGAAGAGAAATTATGTTGTATCCAAGGCAAGCCATCCATCAGTTCCTTTTAAATACGCTCTCACATACAAACGCATACGCCGATTCGTGTGAAGAACTCTAAAAGATGTTGAGCGTTTTCGAAAGGGCCTTTACACGAACTCATCAAAAGCAAATCAATTGAACTCAAATTCAAAAGGGAATCAAATGAACTCAAAGTCAAAAGCAAATCAAATCAACTCAAGAACTATAATACAAATGAACTCTAATGTTGGACTTAAATTTGAACTCAACTGAGTACTGCCTAGCCAAGCATGTATATCACAACTTGAAACCAGATGTACTGATTCAGAAGTGTGATTCCAACATGGACAAATCCAAAGATGAGAAAACAACTTTGAAATCGCATCAAGAAGAACACAAATCTGAGGCGAATATGAAGTCAATCCTCGTTTACATTCTGTTTATATTTTTTATTGTGTTAATGCTGTTAAAAATAATATTTTTCTATATCAAAGAGAGAGTTTAATGGAGTGCATGTACCGTCGTTATCACCGTATGCTCACCGACACATATATACATAGTCTCCCTCGTCACGCAACTGTCAGTCATTGTCAGGTCCCTCCTCACGCAACTGACATTGTCCTTGTCAATGTCCAATGCCCGAGTGTACGCTCATTGAGCGTCTTGTTTATTTATTAAACCATCTATTAACAGGGAGTATCCAATTCAGCAGGGCTGGTTTAATGGAGCCCTGTGTTTAAGTTAACAAGACGCTCAATGAGCGTACACTCGGGCATTATGACAAGGACAATGTCAGTTGCGTGACGAGGGACCTGACAATGACTGCCTGACAATGACTGACAGTTGCGTGACGAGGGAGACTATGTTTACTGTATATGTGTCGGTGAGCATAGAAAAAGATTTCCGAATCGTACGTCGTACCTTGGGCGGGAGGGGAGACCTTGGGCGGGGAGGGGAGACCTATGGGCGGGGAGGGGAGACCTATGGGCGGGGAGGGGAGACCTATGGGCGGGGAGGGGAGACCTATGGGCGGGGAGGGGGGAGACCTATGGGTGGGGAGGGGAGACCTATGGGCGGGGAGGGGAGACCTTGGGCGGGGAGGGGAGACCTATGGGCGGGGAGGGGAGACCTATGGGTGGGGAGGGGAGACCTATGGGCGGGGAGGGGAGATCTATGGGCGGGGAGGGCAGACCTATGGGCGGGGAGGGGAGACCTATGGGCGGGGAGGGGAGACCTATGGGCGGGGAGGGGAGACCTATGGGCGGGGAGGGGAGACCTATGGCCGGGGAGGGGAGACCTATGGGCGGGGAGGGGAGACCTATGGGTGGGGAGGGGAGACCTATGGGCGGGGAGGGGAGACCTATGGGCGGGGAGGGGAGACCTATGGGCGGGAAGGGGAGACCTATGGGCGGGAAGGGGAGACATATGGGCGGGGAGGGGGAGACCTATGGGCGGGGAGGGGAGACCTATGGGCGGGGAGGGGAGACCTATGGGCCGGGAGGGGAGAACTATGGGCGGGGAGGGGAGACCTATGGGCGGGGAGGGGAGACCTATGGGCGGGGAGGGGAGACCTATGGGCGGGCTCCCCTTATGGGCGGGGAGGGGAGACCTATGGACGGGGAGGGGAGAACTATGGACGGGGAGAGGAGTCCTATGGACGGGCAGACCTATGGGCGGGGAGGGGAGACCTATGGGCGGGGAGATGATACCTATGGGCGGGGAGGGGAGACCTTTGGGTGGGGATGGGAGACATTTGGGCAAGGAAAGGTCTTGGGAAGGCGGATTAACTTTAATTAGAAGCTTCAAATGGCGTATTTCAAGTGAAAATAATTTATTTGGATGAGCCATACGGTTTCAACCTAGCTGACCAATCAAAATGCATCAAGATGTCAGTGTTGACAGTCTGGACTACTACAATACTATAATTTCTTATCTTCCTTTAGTTTATACTTATTTATTATTTTGATTGTAGTTTCTTTTGGTTTTATTTTATATTCTTGGTGTGTAGCAACATAGCTTTACCGAGTAAATAAACTGAAAGCCTGAAAGAATACACATTTCTGGATTGAAGACATTGAAATTTCTTTTCTGCATTTTGAAAAAGATATGTTCAACCAAAAGGTCCTTCATCATTTCACCTTTCACAACTCTACAAATAATCTCTTTAGAATCAGGAATGTCTGCATTGGTTGCTCAAGAGTTTGACTTGTCCTGAAGTGTTTGGTGGGGTTTGTTGGAGTATGTAATTGTGTCTCTGTGTAGAAGCTTTGTGTGTTTGGCATGATTTGTCTTTACTTCTGCGGAGTGCCATGCATGGGTGTTTGATTGCTCATCTGCTGAAATGCTTAAATGACACCATCATCTTTCATCAATCATATTCTTTGGGATTACACAATAGGGCCATTTATACGAGACCAAATAAGCCGCGGCTTACATAAGACGCGAAGCACGCGTATAAATGATACAAAAACTTCGTTCATGACTTATATAAGCCGCGTCTAGCGTAAGCCACGGACAGGGTTTTGGAGCTGTTCTTATCTAAGACGGGCCTTACCTTGGTCGCGAACGTGATACTATGAAAGGTACAAAAACATGTTCTCGTCTTCGCTAAGACGTAAAGAACAACTGCGCATGCGTGTCAGTTTTTTAGCCCAGTCCCTCAGCTCTCACTCGGTCGGAGGCAAAATGGCGACGTCCACCTCAAAACATTTGTCAAAATTAAAACACCAGCAAAATATAGCCTGCGCTCGCATCCAAACTAAACCACGGTATAGTCAGTCTGCGAATTCAGTGCAGGATTCCTTGTTCTGGACCCCCAGCATAGTAGCACGATTATATATAATAGCTTCTGATTGGCTATCGCCAATTCTCATTCTTACGCGTGTCCTGATTGGTTGTGGTACTCGCGCTATGTTTATTTTCAAAATGGCTTCCACCTTGACTTTTAGCGAGGATATATGGACACAGCATTTACAGCCGACAACAGGCTATAAGAACATTCTTTGAGAACAACAACGTGTCTGTAAATCCCTGTAAATCTCCCCACAGGCTACGGCAAGTATCTATGATATCCCAGTATCTTCCCATGCCATAGATGTACTGATCCACCCTGCCTCGAACCCAGTCGCTTCTTCGGAGGGGAAGGGGGAGGGAGACGAGAAAGCGAAAAGAACTGGAGAGCAAAGCACCATGGGAAGGGATTAGATTAAACCTCGTGGTTCAAGTGTTGTTGTTTCTTGTTGTTGTAATTACTTTATAAATCTGAAATTACTTTTGTAACGTGTCCATCGATTAATTTAGCAGTACTGCTAATTCCCAATCCTTAACGGACGACCAGGGTTTTTCTTAGCAATATAATTCCAGCGGAGTAATTGATTGAAAACGATAAATAAATGTAATAGAAGTGTCTTGGAATATTTATTTCAGTGCCGCTCGTCGGCTCGTTAACTCGGGGAGTTTGACTACCGAGCCGGCAAGCCAGTGGCTCGCAATCTGTCTTCAAATTGGGCCCTGTATTTTGTAGTCTAGCCATTCTATCTATATCCATGGGAGGGGAGGACGAAGAAACGATACAACGAGTCTTAAACGAGAACTATGTTCTGGTCTTGCTCTGGAGATTTCCTTCCATTTTGTGCATCCATATCATCAACTGTAACAGGCGATTTGGAACGTGATCCACAGGCAGCCCAACCATTGCTTTTGAGGCTACATAATTCAATGATATTTGCGTCTTTTTATGGGTTTCCTGTGGTAGAGCGCGCGCGCAATACGTATATATGATGGGTTCCCTGTGTTGAGTAATGTCATATGTTGGGATCCCTGTGTGCATCCTGCATGAAGCGCCCGCAGCAATGTGTATAATAATGAAACAAGGTATGAAACTCCAGTCACGTGACAAATACGTTTTTGCTCCTAATTTTGTCAATGTGAAGTAAAAATTCAATTTTTCTTCGAATAACTAAACTTTACCGTATTCTCGAAACACTTTATAAGTGTCAGTCGTCTATCTTCAACGTACGCTGAGAAACAAATTTTTGAAATTTTGAGCGTGATGGCCTGATGTGCGGTACCTGCAGCTAGCTGGTGCACTTTTCCGTGAAGCAGTCGGATTTTACCTTCGAGAGGACATCGACAAGCGCTCGGCAAATCTATGCTCTTTTTGGCAAGTTTTAATATTTATATGTTCACTAAACATAAGTCAAAACATCTACAATATACTTTATTTGTTTTCTGTTTTGACTTCTGTAAAGTATTTGTTTTGTATTTTGATCTTCAAAATTGACGCATTGTGTTTTATAAATGCTGAATAGTCTCAATATTTAGTACTACACAAGGCATTTTTGCTAGGCAGTAAGACTTGTACACAAAATGACAAACAGACGTATTTATTTCAACAATAAGTTTACTAGCTTTTACACACTGTTTTCGCCGTTCTTTCTGTGCAATTTATTCACTATATTGATCAGTAATAGCTGGATAACAACAATTAAATAAATATTATACACAATCGATGTAGTTGTGAATGAATAACAAACATCATAGTTGGAAGCGATAAGCTTACTTACGTTCTTACGAAAAATACGGTGGTAAATTACTCGCGTGTTTCTCTCAGATGATAGTAAGCTTATTTGCTAAATGTTTGTTGTGCTATTTCAATGACAATAACGAACAACTGTTAATATTTTAGTTCACGGCAGCTTCACGAGTCCTTCGCCATTCATGTCTCCTTCGATGTCAGTGAATTTGAGTTCGTCTATA
Organism: Actinostola sp. cb2023; assembly: GCA_033675265.1. Lineage (NCBI taxonomy): Eukaryota > Metazoa > Cnidaria > Anthozoa > Actiniaria > Actinostolidae > Actinostola > Actinostola sp. cb2023. Next base: position 150,861 of record JAUJYZ010000907.1, on the reverse strand, counting down.
TTTTTGCTGCATATGGTTCCCGTTTATGCTGTGTTGGCGTTCCCTTGTGTCAGAAGAACTGTAATAAAGTAAAGTACAATATTATGTCAAACACTCAGTAATGTTTAAACAGATAAAGTACCATCAGTCAGAGCATATGGGTATTTTGTCTGCGCATGCGCCAACACAGCATTGACCAGTGACGTCTGAACCATTTTCCAGCTCGATAGCTCATTTTAAGGATATTTTGTAGGAGATCTACGCGTTTCTAAAGTTTAAACGTCATGACAATTTACTCATTTTTAAAGACGATAAACACTTCTTCCCCTGGGTATATCTTTGGCCGCTGTTATTTCTTTTGATGGCGAGATATTTTACATTGAAATGCGACTTTGGTGTTTGGAGTTGGATGTTCAGCGTTGATTATTTCTACAATCAAGTATTCTACAGCACTGGATTAACGCTTGGTAATTGTGATGAAAGTAAACTTTTAGAATTTTAATGAAATGGTCTTTCAGGTGGACGCGATTTCGAGCTATGGCCCGGTGAATATGTAGAAGTGTTCAATTTAGGTCGAACTTTAACGAGATATTTCTTGAAATTTTTACCGACCCCCAAGTTGGAGATAATTACCACAGCATTCATTCCTTTTTTGATAATTTCAGTTTTCATAGAGAATGGGGCTTCAAAAAAAATGTATAGCTGTCAGATTTAATAAATTCTTCTCACCCTATACTCGGGGTAATTGCGGAATTGATGTTTTGTGTTACTTCTCGAAGCCATGGTTCTATCATATCTTCGTCTATTTCCTTATTCTAAGTCTTTGAAAGTAATAAATGAGAGAACAGACTTTGCAGAATAATTAGTTATTAAGAAAAATTAAAACTTGTTTCTACTGTTTTGCATTGCATTATTTTTGCTTACCATTTACGGAACTCGCGACGAGCAGAAATGTGGACTCCAAGCATTCAAGTCAAATTATCTTTCGATTTCTACCGACCCCCAAGCTGCTTAATGTTACGGAGGCGAAGATTATTCAATAGTCATTCCATTCATCACAATAAATGACTTTCAAAAAATGTATAGCTCCTGCTGTGAATGGTCAAAGTGCATGTATACGGCGAAGAAGGCAGCCATTGTCAGTTTAGCTTGTCATGTCTGGACTTCCGTCACCTTGCAATATGCAACTCATAATACATCGTAAATACTGGTTATGACAACTGCAGCATGCCTTCAGCATTGATAAAATAGAATCCATCATTTTAGAGTTGCATATATTCATATAGACAAGTTAATAAATAAATATCTGAAGTAGAACTTCGCCATCTTGTTTGTTATTCCTGGTATTTAAATTAGCGCGGGATGGCGCGGGATATATGCGCGTGTCAGAGGGTCTTTGTGTTTATGTTGGCATTTCACGCATGCGCAGACAAAATGCCCATGTGCTATCAGTCAGTTGAAAGAGGTTCCTTGTTGAAGTGTATTTCGATCACTGACACTGAACTACACAAGTCAGCAAATACTACGTAAAAACCTTGACAAATACTTGTTTAGTTCAGCTTACTTTTCAACATAACTTTCTCACGTGTCGAGCACAACACATCCAAACTTTCTCCACCATTCAAAATGAAAAAGGACTACTTTAAAACCGTCAAATCTCTTCTAAATTCACTTAAAGTTGACATGAATTGTGAACTTCTAAACTTACCATGAATAGGGAATGGATGCACACAGGGATCCCAACATATGACATTACTACTCAACACAGGGAACCCATCATATATACGTATTGCGCGCGTGCTCTACCACAGGAAACCCATAAAAAAGACGCAAATATCATTGAATTATGTAGCCTCAAAAGCAATGGTTGGGCTGCCTGTGCGTGATCGCAAATTGGGATACTGTGAAAGTGATCGGGATCTCTTCAGAATTAAAAACGTTCATAACTCCGCAAGGACATGTCATTTCGTCCTAAAACTTTTACACTTATCTTATATAAATATGTTCTTTTAGTGAAACATGTTTTAAAAAATACGTGAAATTAAGCAATTTAGAAAATTGATGTACATCAGAACGAGGCTGTGTACTCATGACGGCAAAATCCCATACTATTTTCACTGCTAAAAACCCCGCGAAATACAAGCGGGCGCGATTAATGAGGCTGCTCTCGCTTGGGAATTATCTGTTTTGGATACTTCACATCGCCACGTCCCCTTACCCGCGTATTTAAGGACTGCAATCCCTAATTTCGGGGCATTTTCACGAGTACTCCATCGGGCAATACTAAAAACTACTTTCGACCCACCCCCCTCCCCTTCGGCGACGCCTAATCTCTATCGGTCGCATTCCACTTCGCATTCGGCTCATTGCCTCGGTAAAATCTCGTCCTCCCATAACTTAATCAAGCCGAGACAATGAGCGGGGGAAGTTAACAGTGAAAATGGTTCACTAAACCCTATAAATGTCATTTACGATATCTTCGCGGGATTTTATCCAATACTTTTGAAAATTGCCAAAAATATTGACGAATAATTGCTTTTTCAGATGGCAGTGGTTATTTTTATGTCAATTTAAAAGATTCTAGTATCCTGATGTCGAAAAGCAGCACTCGTGCATAGGGCGGCGGTATAGTCGGGCATTATGACAATGACAGTTGCGTGACGAGGGAGACTATTTGTGTCGAGGTACGTCTGTGGTACGTCTTTAAACGTACTTGAGGTCACTTGAGGTTGCATATTCATGGTCGCCAAAAACGGATCGAATAGTTTCCGAACGCCTATCGAACTAAATCCGAATCGAAAGTATGATTCGCTCAAACGTGTCAAATAGTTTCCGAGCGTATATCGAACTTAATCTGAAGTATTGTTCGCTCAGGGCAGATACTGAGATAGTGCTAAGTCATCGTATTCGACGACTAGAAGTGAAAGAAGCAGTTGACCTGTGCAGAAGAGAAATTATGTTGTATCCAAGGCAAGCCATCGATCAGTTCCTCTTAAATTGACGCTCTCACATACAAACGCACTGTCAGTCATTGTCAGGTTACTCGTCAAGCAACTGACATTGTCCTTGTCATAATGCCCGAGTGTACGCTCATTGAGCGTCTTGTTGTAATTATATCAAATCTTTATACAGGGTTGTCCAGTTCAGCTAAGGCTAGTTTAAATGGAGCCCTGTTTAACAAAAATTATAACAAACTAAAAATCGGCTTAAATCACAGTTACACTGAACGACTATTATCTTTCTGTCGACCTATTTCTTCTTGTGGCCAGTTATAAATGTCATAATATGGGCCTGAAATCCGCCAGTCCCGGTTGTACGAAAGGTGAATGTATTGGATAACTGCATCAGTTTGATCACAGGCAGCCCAGGCAATACATTTGTGGAGTGTGCGAACGTGATTTACAGTGAATGTATGGGGCGAAAAATACGTATTTTTTGTTTTAATAAATTTGAACATACCTTGGTCCTGTGTTGTTGTTAATGCTATTTAACGTCATTATGGCTGGTTTTTAGCCGTTTTTGGTGGGCTAAATTTTCAAAAACTGCTCTATTTATTAAAACAAAAAATACGTATTTTTCGCCCCATACATTCACTGTAAATCACGTTCGCACACTCCACAAATGTATTGCTTGGGCTGCCTGTGATTGGATAGGACTTATCCATTGGATAGTGCTATTCACCTTTCGTGCAGCCGGGGCCAGTACATTTTATTTATATATCCAAAGCTCTTCTCATCAGTCAGATTTCCTTGATGTTGTTTTTCAAATAACATGTGTTAAAGCTGATCACGGGATACGGTAATTTGTCATCAAATCTTTAATTGTATTGAAACATATAGAACTCTAATTAGCAGATGAACTAGCCAAGTTTATTATCTTCTAAGTTGGTTAAAAGTTAGCTGTAGGAGACCTTGAAGGACATTTCCAATTACGTTTTCCCACCAGGATATTTTGAATAAGGCACCGCACGAGCAACAGGTTGGGGGAGCAAGCCTTGTCTTGACGTACCACGTGATCACAACTCTATTGTCAATCAATCAAAACAATGGAATCAAACAAAGGAAATATCAAACAAGTAATTTGGTGAACTTGATTTGATAATCTCGTCGGAAATCTTCATAATATCGCGATGTATGGTGATGAATGGGGTTATTACAATGTATGGCTACATTGTGTAGTGGTGTTTTACGAGTAATTCGGCGGCTTTCAGGTAAGGAGATGAGATTTAGGGGAACTTGATTGTTGAGGGTTAGTCCGCGTTACGAGGTAGTCATAATCAAATTTACTCGATAAAAACAGAAGCTTGGATTCACGCAATCTTTTTATCTCTCAAGTTGTGTTAAAGCAGAGTTGTTTCGTCTATCAATAGATCACGAGTGAATTGTGTTGGTAGGCCGGTCTCATTTACTATTTAAGCGAACAAACCAAAGTTTCGGCTTTACTTCGGGTTGACGCGGAATCGACGGACCAATGATCAGAAGAAAATCTTCATTTCATGTGTTTGTACCCGCGTGTCTTGTGCGCATCTCTAAACATGTACAGTTCGTGTTAATTGTCTTAATGCAGTATTTAATTTCAGTTGCACTTGGTCCGGCAAACTTGTTTCACATCGTTTCAGCTTTCCTTTGCCGGTAAATAGGCCGTATAGCTTTAAAGGACCTGTATAACATGTACGTTGGTAGATGTACACTTTGTGCCGCTTATTAAAGCCGTATAGGTATAACTGGATCCATGATATCGGACCGGCAATCGAGCAAGGAGGGTTTTTTTTTCGACAAGGACATACAATGGCCTGGGGGCGTCCCTGATTAGTTTGGTTGCACATTCATCAAACAGAACAAAGTCTTTAGTCTTCTATTTAAGGAGTTCAATCGAGTCCCCTAGATCCACTATAGAATACGTGTACGAGATTGCGAGACATCTTACGTATGAGTATATAGTGCGTACATATTATTTCAATCCGAATTTTGATCCTAGATTATATAGCCGTTCCTCATTAGGGAGAAGAGCGAGGAGTCTGGGGCGAATACTTGGTTCCCATTCCCACCCGTCTCCCAACCCCATCCCACAAAAGTGGATGCTCTTTATAGTGAAGTATGTCTTTATTGTCATAGGATCGACTTGACGAGGTTTTTATTTGTCTATGAATCACCATGGCGCCACGGATACACTGGAAAGTGTTCCACTTCGAGATACCAGTCCCGCGAGTCACGGGCAAAGTCCCGAGGGCAACGACCACCAAACGTTGTCACCTCACATCCGTTTCCAGCAAGAACTGCGCAATGACTGGTGTCAATTTTGCCGCGAAATTCAGATCAGGATTTATCGATCCGTGACGATCCGTGGTCTACCGAGACTATTCCTTCTCAAGCGTTTATTCTGTTTATACTGGATCATTGTAGTATGCCTCTTCATCTTCCTTAAGCTCTACTTTCCATTGTACCTTACTAGTACAGTGAGTAGAAACACTTTAGAGGAATTTCGTACAGACTGGTGTCGAGTTCGCAAGGCCAGGAATGACTGGACATCTTTACTCTCGCCCTGCGAGTACGGAACGCAGTGGGGACGCCATCTTGAAGGGTGGTCCAAAGCGAACAGCACGGACCCAAACATGAGCTACATCTCACTCATGAACATCAAAGCGGCGGGAGAGTTCAGTAGATTCACCATACAGACGCAAACCTCGGACGGTCGTTTGAAGCAAATCGGGGGTGACTCGTGGAGGATTCAGATCCTGGGACCTTCTTCGTTAGCACCCACGATCATAGACCACAAGAATGGTACATACGAGGTACTGTTCCTTGTAATGGAGCCCGGGGAGTACCGGGTAGTTGTGTTTCTGGATTACACCCTGTGTCAAGGCTTCAAGGACCCGCCTGATAGTTGGTTTATTGCTGGTGAGTGGTGTTGTCATCGTGAATACTGGGCTTCCTGTGTACAGTCTTATATATTTTAAAACGTCTTGAAACGCATGCGCAGAACGAACCAACACGCAACACACTACCATAGAGTCGTTTTCGTATGAGTGGGAAACCTACGGCACGGAGTTACGGTCACGGTACGGAATCGAAGACATCTATTCAACCAATCACAGCACGCAAAATCATTGCTCAACCAATCAGAATGCTTAGAAACGTCACGGTCACCACACACTTCCCACTCATACGAAAACGACTCTTCATCAGTTGTACTATTTTGTGTACACATAGGATCATGGTTAAATGAACAATCCTTATTAGGTATCCACTTTCCATATTTGGAAGGCAGCTATTGTTCTCCCCTCTCATCGCGATAGCCAATGGGCTATCGCGATGATAGCCCATTTGCTGGGTGTACACCCAGCAAAGGGTGTACGTATTTAAGGCAGGGTTTAATTTATTGCTTTTAATTTTCTTTCTTACAGGAAATATCCACGGAGCTGCGCAGAGGCCAGGGATTCTGGGAGACCAGCGCCATTATCTCAATGAGCCATTATGGCAAGGTGTACCGCTGACATTCAAAGTACAGCAGGCTCGCGGTCCTCTAAGGAAGGATGGTAGGTGTAGTACGCTTCTTTTTACATATTAAAATATTCGGTGATAAAACGATTAATATGGATCTTCTTATCGAAGAATTTCTTAGTTATGGTTTCGGGAACCCTGTGTCATGCGGAGCGCATTGTAACCTCTTGTGGGATGGTTATGGACGCTGGACAAATGGAACGTGGGCGCCTTACGTATCAGGTACGACTACAGAACGAAATAATGAATACTCATTAAGCCGTTGACGGAATGAGGTCACTTCACAATGAGTCACTTCTACCGTTTAAATAGTCTTCTTTACACTGCGCGGCTCCTAAGAAAAACTTCAAGCTGCTGCGTTTTATCTTTACCTGTTTCCTATCTTCTTCGCGCCTATACGAGGTGCATAAGGCAACATGAAACCGAGGCAAAGAAGTCTCGTTTTGTAATTCAAATCATATTTCGTGTTCGCTAGTCTTCTGCCGTGGGAGCACAGTGTATGGAAGAGGGGCTCTTAGAACTCCCCTATGACTCAGGATCCAGAAATTGCATATTGCTAACGACTTACGTGTCCAAACTGTTTCTTTATTATTATTAGACTCGCTGATGGCCAACCCAGTCCCCCGCAGGCAAGAGGGAGTATTATGGATCTACGGTGACTCTAATGCTTTGCGCTTACACAAATCCATCCAACGGCGCCATCTTTGTACGTCAATCTTCAAGCACTGCAACTCCACCTACAACTGGGTTTACACCGTGCGAAATGCCACGATTGAAAAGCGTTGGCAAGATTTTCGCGACTTTGACGTCGAGCGAGTCGTGACCGAACTCAAGGCCGTTCTCTACAGACCCGAGATGAATGACAGCAAAAGCGTTCTCGTTCTAAACTTCGGTCTCCATTTTATTTCCGCCGTTACGTTTGCGAGTTATCAAAGACTCGTTAACAGAACAATCGAAGTCGTACATGAACTGAAGGAAGGGATGGATGGAATGCTGCAGCATCGTTTCCATGGAGACGTGATATGGAAATCAACTACTTCTATGAACAGAGAGAAGATTGCTAATCCGCACTACATCGGTCGACGATTCATGACACGCCAGGTAATTGGTATAAAAATGCCATTGTTAAATGTACTGCACATGTTTTTAATATTTATTGTCAGCTTTGGGATTCCTGTGTTCTCGTTTCTAGTCTTCCCTCCGTCATCCTTGCCACAGGAATCCCGAAAAAAGTTTAACTGACGGAATTGTCCTAATTTTACTTTAGAGAGTGGTTTTATTCAATGCTTACGCTTCGTGGGCGATGTGCCGTGCTGGTATCAAGATCCTCGATGTCTATCCGATATCTGCCTCGTACCCTGGTGGTACGGGTTTACGGAGAAACATGGCAGACAGCATACATTTCAGAAACTGCGTCTTCGAGTCAGCGGTAACGTTACTGGAGAATTACTATGGCAACGGGGTCTATTTCGAACGATTTGAACATTCCTGTCACAATCTGCCTGGAAACTAGTTGATGAACCTAGTCATTGGTGGAAGCGTTGCTATGGCAACCTATATAAACCGGATATTGATCTAGTTGCTATGACAACCTGTAAGGACACATCTGTGTGACCAATGATGGTCCATGTAAGTGTTGCTATGACTACTTGGTTGTCAGGACAACCGAGACTACTGGATTTGGCATGATTTTGTCAGCGGTATTGGAAACGTTTTCATGGTAACACTCTGGACAAAGCGTTCAACTGGACGTGAAATGTGTCCCCTTCTTTCTTTCTGTTTCAGTTACTAATCTATTTCTTTTTGTTGAATTTATTTCTAGTTTTTAATTCCATAGCCTTTTTTACTTCGTTTTTATTTCCTTTTCTCTTTTCTCTTCTACTAAATTACCCCACCCACCCCTCCCCCCAAAAAAATGCACAAAATAAAACTTCCAGTCAGACATGATAACCCCAGACTCTTATTAGAATGAATATAGTATTCAAAGCATAAACTGCACGATTTTATCTTAGCTGTGACTAACTTCAGTTTGTTTGAGACCAATCTTGCGTTATTCAAACATTTTCGATGGTTTTTCTTTTTTGTCTTTTTTCGAGTTTATTCTTTCCGTTTCGGTTTTATTCTCTCACTCATTTTGCAGCACTGTGTTGTTCCCTGGCTTAAATTAAATTGTACACTGCAGTTTTATAAACAAAAGAACAAATTGTTATATTGGGCTGAGTTCAATAGCCCAATGGGGTAATTGTTAATAAACAATGTATCTTTGTCTATTTGGTGTTGTTTTGGTGTTGTGCTTATATATCCGGCGCCACAACTTTATTTATGTTCAACTCAGTCCCGGGTTCGACTTTAGTGGCACACGGGTCAAGAATGCAACTTATAACATACAGTTTAGGTACCGTACTCGTTTTAGTCTATCTCTTCAAGGAAATGCTATTAGTTCTGAGTTTTGTTTGACTATGCCTTTTATGCTTGATCGGGTGGTATGTTAAAAACGTCTTAAATTTAATTAAACTATGCAATAACTCAAATCCATCCATTTTCTTGACAACAGGTCTATTCAAAGTCTGGCTAACAATTCATCAACTGTTTTCATGAGCTCGTTTTCATCAGTGAGAGCGACTTTGATGAAAGGTTTCGCACTTGTTTGGCTCGGTTTCCTTGGCTGCAGAACACTGTTTACAGTGAGAAGGCCATTTACAAAAGCCGAACTTTGACACAACCACCCAATAAACAATAGACTGAAGCGGCTTGGGAACATAGCAGGTTATAAATATTGACCGGTTCGTGGCGCTACGTTAGTGTTTATTTGGAGATCATTCCGGCTTCATTCCAACACGCGAAGTAGAAACTGTTTGAGGATCGATTTGAAAGCTGCAGAGAACCTCGGAAAAGCAGGTATCAGTGTATATATATCCGATATATCAGTTCAATAATATCAGTTCACAATAACTATCTCTTGTATCACCATGCGCAACTGAGATGCTTGTCACTTTTGGCAAACGTTCGCAGGAGTAAATGTTTGCAATGCATATGTGAATACACTACGACGAACTAAGTAACGTCTTCGACTTTATGCTTTGCTGCGGGCTAACTCTGCGGGCTACTTTGGAAATAGCTTGATAAACTTCAAATGGGTTCTGGTGGAGCCGGTTTGCAAGGAGGGCTTAGCTAAGGATGATATAGTAATCATCTATAGATAATTATACAAACGTATTTTCGCGAACGTACTCAGTGACACTGACTTGTTATCACACAACCGATTTTTGCTTTCAGTTTTTGTTAAACATAAATCAAATCATCACCGAAGAAGGTGTTGATAACGTACGAACTAATTGTTTAGCGATGACAATGACAGCGAACAAATATACAATACACCAATTTCATCAACAAAATGTTGTCACCGTTCAGTTAAAGCAAGCGACAAGCCTCCTGGGAGAACAGTTTCGACTGAAGGGGTTACGGACGTTAAATACGGCTTTTACTTAATATTAAAGTGCTCCTAACCCCTTTTACAATTGTATTAAAAATTGAATGTACATGAGTGATCAGCTATAGGATTAAGTTTTTTCTTTGTTTGAACCTTGCATTTAGGAGTTATGGAGGTTTGAAATCTGGATATGCAAATCAGATGACGTCACCCCGGGCTTCATTTATTATACAAAAACGCCCTTGTGCAAATTATTAACATTTTTGAACTTGTAAAATATTTTTACAAACTATATAAATGATTTCATATAAAATGTTCCCCCATATCGGGGAAGAGATCTACTGAAAACAATGAAATAAGTTAGGTAAAAAGCCCGGGGTGACGTCATCGAATTAAAATATCGAGATTTCAAACAACCATAACTCCTAAATGCGAAGCTCAAATGAAAAAACACTTAACCCTATAGCTGATCAGTTCATGAACATTCGATTTTTAATACAATTGTAAAGGGGGTTAGGAGCACTTTAAGCCAAGACCATATACTGATCGGGGATAATCATAGGTTTTACGTAATGGCCAACCACGCCAGCACTATGTCAAATAAGTCCGATCCACTTCACTGTAAACGTGTATTTGCGTATACGTACACTGCGGTCTTGGCTTGTTGCTTGTTGTTTGATTTTTTGATTTTTATTCCATTTACACCATTTTTTGTACAATATTAATAACTAAGGTATAATTTTTTGTAGAATTGTAGAATGCTTGTTCCTTTTGAAGGCGACAACATATTTTAACTTGCTGTATATTTTGTCGGCCGAAACCACTCAAACCTACGTGACAAGATCGAAAGGAACCATGGGTAATGTTATTGAAAATACTTAGTTAGTCAATATGCACTCTCTGTGTACAGCTGTTTCAATGAACGTTGTCGCTGTAAAACACTCAAACCTACGTGACAAGACCGAAAGGAACCAAGGGAAATATTATTGAAAATACTTAGTCAATATGCACTCTCTGTGTACAGCTGATTCAATGAACGTTGTCGCTGTAAAATACTCAAACCTACGCGACAAGACCGAAAGGAACCATGGGAAATATTATTGAAAATACTTAGTTAGTCAATATGCACTCTCTGTGTACAGCTGTTTCAATGAACGTTGTCGCTGTAAAATACTCAAACCTACGCGACAAGACCGAAAGGAACCATGGGAAATATTATTGAAAATACTTAGTTAGTCAATATGCACTCTCTGTGTACAGCTGATTCAATGAACGTTGTCGCTGTAAAACACTCAAACCTACGTGACAAGACCGAAAGGAACCAAGGGAAATATTATTGAAAATACTTAGTCAATATGCACTCTCTGTGTACAGCTGATTCAATGAACGTTGTCGCTGTAAAATACTCAAACCTACGTGACAAGACCGAAAGGAACCATGGGTAATGTTATTGAAAATACTTAGTTAGTCAATATGTACTCTCTGTGTACAGCTGATTCAATGAACGCGTCGCTGTAAAACACTCAAACCTACGTGACAAGACCGAAAGGAACCAAGGGAAATATTATTGAAAATACTTAGTCAATATGCACTCTCTGTGTACAGCTGATTCAATGAACGTGTCGCTGTAAAACACTCAAACCTACGTGACAAGACCGAAAGGAACCATGGGAAATATTATTGAAAATACTTAGTTAGTCAATATGCACTCTCTGTGTACAGCTGATTCAATGAACGTTGTCGCTGTAAAACACTCAAACCTACGTGACAAGACCGAAAGGAACCAAGGGAAATGTTATTGAAAAGACTTATGCCGTGTTTACACTTGGTGGTTTACTAAAGTAAACGAGTTACCGAACCTTGGTAGAAATTAGAAAACTATTGTTTGTTGAGCGGTTAACCTTAGTTTTCTGATTTGTACCTTGGTAGAGCGCTCAAGTGTAAACACGGCCTAAGTCAGTCACTATGCACTCTCTGTTTACAGCTATTGCAATGAGCGCTGTCGCTGTAAAACACTAGCCGATGTGACAAGACCGAAAGGAACCATGGGATATATGAATTTAAAATTATTTTCCACAGCTAGTATAGAGGGTTTGCACGATCACGTGCCGGCAGCCATGACAGGGGGCAGGATAAAGGAATACCTTTCTCCTAAGGAATTGAATTCTTTCTCGTGTAAAATGATTTTATTGTTCCTGTCATGGCTGCCGGCACGTGATCGTGCAAACCCTCTGTTGCTAGTATCATTTCTAGCTGCAACCAAGTTTCCATCGATAACGCCTTTTCACGCTCGGAAAACAAATGTTCAAATCATATTTACCATGACGCATTTTGGTTAGTAGGCATGAGCCACTTTCACCAACAACGTTTCTGAAATAGCTATAAAAGAATAAGACCATTCGAATACACGACGTTCAGCTGTATTCTGGCTCATTCGTTGGCAAACGTTCTGACAAAACCACAGGATTTTTCGAGCATTTCGTTACATTTTCGTAATTTAACTTCTTAATTTTTTTGATGTGTGTACACATGATAGCTTAGCGGCCGGCAAATAATACCCAAGAGATGAAGGCTGAGACTGTCAAGCATGTTTTGCGCGGACACATTGCACATTTTCCATAATCAATATAGAACAGATGATGGGCATTAAATGGTGCACGTTTTGCACTATGGATTTCAGGGAAGGGGTGGGGGGATCGACGCAAATGCGATGCACTTCTCCAATGTGTTTTTTTTTTGCTATGTCATTGCGTGATATATTACGCGAAGTTAGATAGGCGTCTTGCATGATGACGTCACATACTACAACCAGACTGCTTTGCCCATTTTCGTTTGTTCGATAAATAGCACCAATGGTCTTACTTTTCTCATGAGGGAAAAAAATCTGAATAAGAAAGAAAATTCCCAAAGCATTCTGGTAGTTGCAGTAAAACAACGTTTTCATGCAAGTCGCCTGTAAGTGTGTGTTTCTCAGCGTGTTGAGAGGCGGTTCTCGAATGCGTATGAAATCTCTAATTCCCCGCTTGACTCCTTCTCCTGACTGGCCCGCAGTAGGCGTGACTGTATCAGGTTATCAAGTCACGACTGCTAACAGAGTTCCTACTCTATTATGTGATCTAAGCTGCGTTAGGGAAACAACGCAGTGGTATAATACACACGGCTTTGATTGTTATCCCATCTGAAGGTATTTATAAACACTAGACCGCGCGCAACGAAGTACTTCCTTTACACATGGCGGCTCGAGGGCTGCCGTGGCTACTATTATCTGATTTATAATGTAATATCGAACATCAACAGATCACTTGAAACGTTTTACACGTCTGTTTCAATATGGGATGCGGTGGAAGTAAGAGTACCAGAACGATCAACCCGACAAGCCCTGCTGTTAACGGTGCACAGACCAGCAAAGGACCTTCTAGTCGACAAATACAACTCGTAAGGCAGACTTGGGACGATGTGAAGCCGAATCTAGGCGAGCATGGGATAACGTTTTATTCAAGGTAAACTTCGTCTGTAGATCAACTAGTTAGCAACGGCTTCAGTTGTGATTACTCCGAACAATAGCAACATCGACTCATGCGTCAGTTTTAGTTGAATCGCGCGGTAAAACTGATATATACAAGGCATACAACAATATAATAATTATAGCAACATTGAGCAGCCATACTTCGACACATGCGTCAGTTTTAATTGCTGTTATACGTGATGAAAAGCTTGTGCAAATGCAAAATAAATCGTTGCTCAAAATATAGCAACATTGAGCAGCCATACTTCAACTCATGCGCCAGTTTTAATTGCTGTTCCGTAAATGAAAACCTTGCGTAAATGCAAAAGCAATCGTGTTGGGAGTCTGTGTTCTTTATGAGCAGTAGGTGCCACTTGAGAACTACGATGCGATAAAGAATGATCATGTCTATCACCGATTCTCTGTAGAACACACAATACTATTTCCTTTACTAGATGCTCATCCGTTTACTAAATGCCTTTTTGATAAACATGACTAGCCATACAGCGAAAACAAGCCCTTTTTATATTCAGTATCTTCTAGAAATCTCAAAATCTGCATGTTGACTTAGTTTAGAAGGTCAAGTTGATTTAGCTGAGAGGAGAGACGATTAGTACTAGCTGGGCCACCTCCAGTGACGCACAGGCGGCCATCATAGATCCGCGTCTAGTTTTACGCGTATTAGGTCAAAGTTTGATACACTCAAAACTTAATTGCTGTAATGACTAAAGTGGCAGAATGAATGAGGCGCAATTGAATTAAAATGTTAGTGTGAATTCGAAAGATAACTCAAATTTTTGCTGATCAGTATAGGGAAAGTTATATATCCTTTTCCAAAATGGCCGGTAACGCGTAGATGTTTTGAAACTGATCGATTGTAAGCAGCACAGAGCTAGAGGTATTTGTGCTTTTCTGTTTTGAAGAGTTTTTCTAAAAACGTAAGAAGATCAGTTGAATACAGTGTGTAGCAGTTTTTGTTTTTGTTTCAAGAGCTCTTTCACAAACGTAACGCACAGAACATTGTTTGAACATTGTAGCAACACAGAGGTATCTGGGCATTTCTCTTTTTTGAGAGTGAAATTCTCGTAAATTCTTAATCTCTAAAGCTTTTCAGTGAGCTCCACAGTCGGTCATGTAGGTAGGCAGATAGACAGTCAGTCATGTAGGTAGGCAGATAGACAGTCAGTCATGTAGGTAGGCAGATAGACAGTCAGACATGTAGGTAGACAGATAGACAGTCAGTCATGTAGGTAGGCAGATAGACAGTCAGTCATGTAGGCAGATAGACAGTCAGTCATGTAGGCAGATAGACAGTCAGTCATGTAGGCAGATAGACAGTCAGTCATGCAGGCAGATAGACAGTCAGTCATGTAGGCAGATAGACAGTCAGTCATGCAGGCAGATAGACAGTCAGTCATGTAGGCAGATAGACAGTCAGTCATGTAGGCAGATAGACAGTCAGTCATGTAGGCAGATAGACAGTCAGTCATGTAGGCAGATAGACAGTCAATCATGCAGGCAGATAGACAGTCAGTCATGTAGGCAGATAGACAGTCAGTCATGCAGGCAGATAGACAGTCAGTCAGTCAGTCATGTAGGCAGATAGACAGTCAGTCATGTAGGCAGATAGACAGTCAGTCATGCAGGCAGATAGACAGTCAGTCATGTAGGCAGATAGACAGTCAGTCATGCAGGCAGATAGACAGTCAGTCATGTAGGCAGATAGACAGTCAGCCATGCAGGCAGATAGACAGTCAGTCATGTAGGCAGATAGACAGTCAGTCATGCAGGCAGATAGACAGTCAGTCATGTAGGCAGATAGACAGTCAGTCATGCAGGCAGATAGACAGTCAGTCATGTAGGCAGATAGACAGTCAGTCATGCAGGCAGATAGACAGTCAGTCATGTAGGCAGATAGACAGTCAGTCATGCAGGCAGATAGACAGTCAGTCATGTAGGCAGATAGACAGTCAGTCATGCAGGCAGATAGACAGTCAGTCATGCAGGCAGATAGACAGTCAGTCATGTAGGCAGATAGACAGTCAGTCATGCAGGCAGATAGACAGTCAGTCATGCAGGCAGATAGACAGTCAGTCATGCAGGCAGATAGACAGTCATGCAGGCAGATAGACAGTCAGTCATGCAGGCAGATAGACAGTCAGTCATGTAGGCAGATAGACAGTCAGTCATGCAGGCAGATAGACAGTCAGTCATGTAGGCAGATAGACAGTCAGTCATGCAGGCAGATAGACAGTCAGTCATGTAGGCAGATAGACAGTCAGTCATGCAGGCAGATAGACAGTCAGTCATGCAGGCAGATAGACAGTCAGTCATGCAGGCAGATAGACAGTCAGTCATGCAGGCAGATAGACAGTCAGTCATGCAGGCAGATAGACAGTCAGTCATGTAGGCAGATAGACAGTCAGTCATGCAGGCAGATAGACAGTCAGTCATGCAGGCAGATAGACAGTCAGTCATGTAGGCAGATAGACAGTCAGTCATGCAGGCAGATAGACAGTCAGTCATGCAGGCAGATAGACAGTCAGTCATGCAGGCAGATAGACAGTCAGTCATGCAGGCAGATAGACAGTCAGTCAGTCAGTCATGTAGGCAGATAGACAGTCAGTCATGCATGCAGGCAGATAGACAGTCAGTCATGTAGGCAGATAGACAGTCAGTCATGCAGGCAGATAGACAGTCAGTCATGTAGGCAGATAGACAGTCAGTCATGCAGGCAGATAGACAGTCAGTCATGCAGGCAGATAGACAGTCAGTCATGCAGGCAGATAGACAGTCAGTCATGCAGGCAGATAGACAGTCAGTCATGCAGGCAGATAGACAGTCAGTCATGTAGGCAGATAGACAGTCAGTCATGCAGGCAGATAGACAGTCAGTCATGCAGGTAGGTGTACGCTGATTTAATTATGCTGATAAAAACACTTCAAATCACAAATCACTCATTCAAGAATAGATGATTCAAAAGGCGTAACGGAAGCCGACGCATGTGAACTCAAGAGCTTCAGGGTTGTGCTTATCGACTGGTATCCAGAACATAAACTAAAATGACAGAATCAATGCTAATGATTCTCTAAACATTTTTAATGGGGGGGGGGGGGGGGAGAAGAGGGGATAGGGTATAGCGCCACAGTACGTATATTTAACGTCAGGTATAGAAGAGCACATAATATTTTTTGCGTTTTCTAGTCATCAGTATTATACTTTAACTTCACTTGAAATTGTCTGCAGACTCTTCGCAGAACATCCAGAATCGCAGGAGTTGTTCCCCTTCAGAGATGTGGAGGGTTTGGATAAGCTGAAGGAGGATGATCGGTTCAAGTTCCAGGCCAAGCGAGTGATGGAAATGGTAGGAGCAGCTGTGGATGGATTGGATGATTTGCCTTCTCTTAGTATTGTACTAAAGGACCTGGGTGCAAGGCATGTCGCATGGAATGTAAAGGAACATCATTATGGGGTAGGAATTCTTGTTTTTATCCGGATCCATCAGGCAGTCAATCAATCGGTCAGTCTTCGGTTACTCGGTCCTGCAGTCAGTCAATCATGCAGTCAGTGAAGCGATAGTCAATCAGTCAGTCTGTTTGTCACTCACTCTCTCACTCAGTCAAGCGATAGTCAATCAGTTGGTCAGTCAGTCAGTCTGCAGGTCAGTCAGTCAGTATTTATGTCAGTCAGTTAGTCAGTCAGTATCAGATGTCAGTCAGTCAGTATGTCAGTCAGCAGGTCAGTATGTCAGTCAATCAGTCAGTCAGTATGTCAGTCAGCAGGTCAGTATGTCAGTCAATCAGTCAGTCAGTATGTCAGTCAGCAGGTCAGTATGTCAGTCAATCAGTCAGTCAGTATGTCAGTCAGCAGGTCAGTATGTCAGTCAATCAGTCAGTCAGTTAGTCAGTCAGCAGGTCAGTATGTCAGTCAATCAGTTAGTCAGTCAGCAGGTCAGTATGTCAGTCAATCAGTCAGCCAGTATGGCAGTCAGTCCGCTAGTCAGTCAGTATGTCAGTCAGTTAGTCAATCAGTATATCAGCTAGTCAGTCAGTATGGCAGTCAGTCAGTCAGTATATGTCAGTCAGTCAGTATACCAGTCAGTATGTCAGTCAGTATGTCAGTCAGTATGTCAGTCAGTCAGCCTCTGTCAGTCAGCTAGTCTGCAGGTCAGTATGTCACTCAGTATGTCACTCAGTATGTCACTCAGTATGTCAGTCAGCTGTCAAATAAGTACACAAAGAAGAAAGGCTTTGTCACAAACCTAAACTACGCGTTGTTGCTTGTTTTTCAGCCTGTTGGCGAGGCTTTAATATTCACCCTAAAGACAGGCCTGGGTGATAAGTTCACGACAGAAGTCAACGAGGCCTGGCTAGCTGTTTATGGGTTGATCGCTGACTCAATGAAAGCGGGCGCACGGGAAGCTGCATCTTCGAGCTAAACTATACCTTTGTAATATTGTTCTGTATACTTAACCTCTCTAAATGAGCACCTCTCTGAAGCGACCAGTTATGAATTCCTATCTCCCTACATCGACCACGTTGTCTGACAATATTAGGGGTTTGACTGCCAAGTCCCTCTTTCCACCTGCTATATTTTTGTAGAGGGAGAAAGGGTTATAGGGGGAGAGGGGGAGGGGAGAGGGGGGTCAGAGAAAGTGGTCGTCGCTCAGAGAGTTCGACTTTGCGAGACTTTCCAGAGTGACAAGTAATGTTTGTACATAGTCAACAGCAACCATTAGTTTATACATATTATCATATATACGTATACGTCGTTCTATATAAAGCTGTAAAGAACCCCACTGAGCTGCCTAGGCCTACGCGAAAAGACCGAAAGGGAGCTTGGGTAATCATATAACAGCGGAAAAGCGTGCTTTAGTGTACCGGTCTATCAATACATAGCATTGAGACTTGTATGTGTAATCCTTAAATAAGTCATCATTATTATTAATTGTTATTATTATTATTATTGTTATTATTATTATTATTATTATTATTATTATTATTATTATTATTATTATTATTATTATTATTATTATTATTATTATTATATTATTATTATTATTATTATTATTATTATTATTATTATTATTTCAAGTTATGAGTACGGTAGTAGAAATAGTAGTAGTAATCATAATAATAATCATAATAATCATCATAATAATTTATTACTAAAAAACGCATTTCAGAAAACTCAATGCTTAGTAGTATTGCTATATTTATTGTCATCATTATTGCCTAGTTTTTGCATCACTGGCGATCTATGTTGACGAGCGGGGTGGGGGGTGGGGGAGGAGGTGGGATGTGAAAGTGGAAACGACAAATGAACAGACACCTCCCCCAAACAATACACAACCGGTGTACAATAGGTGTTTCGAATGTGCTTTAGTATTCTCTACTTTCTCATAGCACATAATGCTTTGTGCCTTGGGGGGTAATACAAAAGAAAATGGGAGCTTTCTGTCAACCATGTAATTATGCAACACCATTTTCTTTTGTATTACTCCCCAAGGCGCAAAGCATTATGTACTATGAGAAAGTAGAGAATAGGACTTTTCAAAGAGGGGAAGTTACTGAAATTGAGGTTCCACCACAGGCAACCCAACCATTTCTTCTGAGATAGACGTTGGCTATTGGGGTCCCTGTGTAATTCCCGCTCAAATGATCCGGAGGATCTGAGGGCTTCTTTCCTCCAAGTATACTGCTTGGGCTGCCTGTGGTTGTAAGGCAAGAAACGTCAGAAACTAATGTTATGCAAGAATATCAATATTCAAAGATATCAAATATTGATAAAATCTATTATATAATAAGGTTTCAAATGCGCAAAAACGTGCGACTGGCTTTTGATTCACATTGCACAGGTAGCCCAATAGTCCAAAGAAGATACTCCCAATGCACAGGAACCCCGATATTTTATAAAAACATTAACTTAGATTCAATTTTTTATTTCTTTTTCAAAAAGTCATATGTCAGTTTGCACGACTGCTCACCGAATGCTCACCTAACCGGCTTGCTAACCCTTCCTTTCTTCCTTCTTTATTTATCCATCCATCCATTCTCCTTCCATCTCAGTTCCTTCTAGCTTTCCTTTCTCAGTTCTTTGCTTTCTCTCTTCTTATATCAAAATCCTGACCGGATGGCGGACATCTAGACACAGCGTCTAGATGTAGAATAAAAGTAAAATACAGTGGAACCTCTCCTTACGGTACCACTTGTTACGGACACCTCTATATTACGGACACCTCTATATTACGGACACCTCTAGTTACGGACACCTCTATATTACGGATACCTCTATATTACGGACACCTCTATATTACGGACACCTCTATATATTACGGACACCTCTATATTACGGACACCTCTATATGACGGACACCTCTATATTACGGACACCTCTATATTACGGACACCTCTATATTACGGACACCTCTATATTACGGACACCTCTACATATCAAACTTATGTCCTGCATCATTGAACATTTGCTTCTGTTGGGTCCAGTATCACACGGATAACATTTTTGTTAATGCGCTTGCGCAAAATGATTGAATTACAAAGGTGCTTTGTTTACTAAAGCACGTTTGAGGCCCGATTGATCGAGCAATTTGTTCTGTGGCCGCTAAATAAAGCAGATTCGTACGTGACTGGTTTATCATTTCTCAAATCATATTTGCTTTGACTGATGTGTAAAAAAAATATAAAGAGGATGGTAAGCTGCATATGTTTCCTCAACAGGGGAAAATATATCACAAATTCGAACTTACTTCAAAAAACGTCCTTTCCGAGCCATAATGTATTTTCGAATTCCCCTATGTACGGCTACTGCATACAGTGTAGCGTATGTCTGACGCTCTCCTATAGACCTTATGCATTCATGGTAGAATCGTAAAATCTGATTTCCTTTGTTATTGGGAATATATTACAGCAATATCTGACCATCTCTTTGAAGAGAGGGTTTTCAATAATGAACATGCCAAATTTTAGGGCTGTACTATGCAATCTTGAAAAGTTATAGTGATTTGAAATTACAAAGATTTGTACCAGAAACCGGACTTTGGCCCTAGATGCCTCGTTTCCATGTATTTTGCACCTTTCAAACGCTTATTACTTTATGATGGTTTTATTTTTATTACTGCACTTTTGGGGTAATTACTAAACTGTGGATGATCTTTCAATCTATTATTTTACCTTTACTTAACTCGTTATTCTTTCAGTTTTTGCAAATTTATGCAAAGTACAGAAATCGAGTATTGCATAGGGTCAAGAGAAAATTTTCTCTTGATAGGGTCTATATCAGTCTTTAGAGATTTCAGCTCGATCGATTTTGAAGAAACGGAAAATGACGCGGTCAAATATATTTATTTTTGCTTGAATTTCCAGCTTATTCATTCCTTACATATTCGTCTTTTATATTCTGTTGGTAGGTTTTTGATTTGTATTTTAACAATGCAGTAAAAAGCAAAAATGCATCAAAATCATGCTGTTTTTATTGATAGTCCGCCGTGGCCTCATCTCCATATGTGAAACAATGACCTTTTGTATAACATAAGTTTGATATGAGTTACGGACACCTCTATAATACGGACACCTCTAGTTACGGTCACCTCTATATTACGGACACCTTTATATTACGGACACCTCTATATTACGGACACCTCTATATTACGGACACCTCTATATTACGGACACCTCTATATTACGGACACCTCTATATTACGGACACCTCTATATTACGGACACCTCTATATTACGGACACCTCTATATTACGGACACCTCTATATTACGGACACCTCTATATTACGGACACCTCTATATTACGGACACCTCTATATTACGGACACCTCTATATCTATATTACGGACACCTCTATATTACAGACACCTCTATTATTACGGACACCTCGATATTACGGACACCTCTATATTACGGACACCTCTATATATACGGACACCTCTATATTACGGACACCTCAATATTACGGACACCTCTATATTACGGACACCTCTATATTACGGACACCTCTATATTACGGACACCTCTATACGACACCTCTAGTTACGGACACCTCTATATTACGGACAGATAATTAGGTGAAGCAAGTAGTCCAAGGACTCAGCAAAGACCAATACAACGTATATTTTATAGTAACTATTTTTCGGCTAGCTAGACTAGCCTTCTTCAGGTATTGGAGAGATTTGCAAATGGTTAATACAAATATATAGCTATTACACAATGAGACGAAACAGGAGATGATAGATGACGTAAAAACATTACAACATAGATTAAAAGATAAAAAAAACTACAGTTCATCACGCTTATTGAGACCTAAAGGTTCAAGGGTTTTCCCTTTATCTATTAGGTGAGCTTCTCTGGCTTTACGTATCGAGTCCCTCGGCGAAGAAATAAGTTCTAGGGGGATTAGTTGCAAATCATTTGCAGAGTGGTTAGGATTTAGAAAGAAAATGTTCAGAGACGGAAGTGGGATTGGTGTCGATTAGGCGTCTGTGTTCATTAAATATGTCCTTTAGTCGTCGTTTGGTTTCTCCGATGTATTGTAAATGGCAGCGGTTACATTGCACCATGTATATCACGTTTTTAGAATTACAAGTGATGTGGGATTTTAAGTGGAATGGAATGTGTAATGATTGAGGCCGTTAGTGATGTAAGGACATGTTGCACAGTTAATTAGGTAATTAGTTAATTAGTATAATTAGGTCCCGGCAAAATCATAACCATACATCTTTGTAAAAATAACCTCTATATTACGGACACTTTTTCCTGGCCCTTCGGTGTCCGTATTATAGGGGTTCCACTGTATTATGAAATCGCCGGTTATGCAAGTAGACTGGGCACTAGCCCAGGACCCACCCCACCTGAATAACAAGAAGCAGCAAGATGGGCTTCAAGATGGCCAACAAGTCTCCAATGAGGGAGGAAAAACCTCCCGAAAAACGCCGTGTCAATGGCTGTCACACCAGAGAAAACGGCTTTCTAAGCACAGAAAGTGATGCTGGACAGCAGAGAAGTGTCGAATTCCACGAGGAGTTTGAAGAAACTCCACTTTTGGTGGCAGTTTTGACGTACATCGGCTACTTCGTGTTGGTCGTGTTTGGATATCTCAGGGATTTCATGAGAAATTACGGCATCGAGGAATCCAAGACTGGCAAGGAATTTGAAAACGAGGTAATTCTTGAATCCCATTTGAGTTGAGAATTAGGCTACACAGCTTGTGTAAACAAACTCAATTTTTCGGTCGAGCTGCAGCGGCCGGTATTTCGACACTCCTGACTGCATCGTAGGCGTTGACCCTCTCGTCTTGCAACACTAATTCTGCTGTAAATAATACACTTTATGATGATTTACAGGCGAAGATTCAACAATTCTCTATCGTAGAATCGTTTTACAGTATTAGCTGTGCTAGGTTTTGTCTGAGAAAGGAGTGAACGGTGCATTCATTGTTGTAAACATGACACTTTCAAATGTTTTGTTTCGCAATATCGTGTCACGTTGACCGTGACACCGCATTCACGACAAGTCATAGCATACCGAATACTATCCCGAATACTCTATTATTTATGGCTTCTTGTCCGGGTTTGAATTTGATTGGGATATTTTCATAGATTCCTTATTCAAGGTGTGTTGTCTAGTACTGAAAAAAATTAGCAAACACAAATTAAGTCTGACTGTACTCATTTGTTCAGATGGCGCAGGTTCATTCATTGAATTATATAAGCTTACTTTGTAAAATGTATGTAGTTCTGTCATGACTATTATTAGCAGTGAGTAGTACATATATAACGTTACTGTTTGAATTTTAAACTACAATTCTTTGCTAACAGAGAGTGACCTGATTACATCATTAAATGTATGTGTCACAATAACATTTTTAACATTTCTTTTTTCCATTTATCCCTTTCAAAGTCATTTTGAAATATTTGGTGTTCGTCAACTGAAATTTTGAAGTTTTTAACTGTAAGAAGTGCAGAAATTAACATACCTACAGTATGTGTAATTGTGAACGGTTCTAATTGTGAACACTGTTCAGTTAATGTGTACCCTGGGTAGCAGAGACTATATATTATTTTATCTCTCTCTAAACTCTACGAGAGTGCCTATGGCTTGAGAGAGAAAAAATAATAGCCTCTGGTAACCAGGGTACACATTAACTGAACAGTGTTCACAATTAGAACCGTTCACAACCACAACCACATACTGTATATCTTTATTATAAGTAATATTATTATTGGAGTCGGCAGTGTTGAGTATGTAATATATGTTAACTGACTAGACTTTATTATATATATATAAATATGCTTTTAACATTTTTATTTTCTAAGTATTTATATCACAGTATGTACGTCATGTATACGGTGTACATGTACCTGTACATGTAGCTATTACTATTATATGCTTAGAGCTTTTTTTAACATATAAGCACAGTCTATTAGCCATTTCGGAGTTGATGTTCGAAAGGAATTGTGGGGCTGTTTTGAGGGACGCCATTGCTGACTATTTACTGTAAAACACGACGAAACGACTGGGAACCACAATTATTGTGTGCCAAACTCACTTACTTCAAACTTTGGTACATTACTATTCAAACTTGTCGCCGTATTGAACATAAAGCGTCCCTCAAAACAGCCCCACAATGCCCCGCAAACATCAACTCCGAAATGGCTAATAGAAGCTTATATTATTATGATGATCATCAATGCAGAGCTACATTGTACTTACAAATTGTATTTGCATAAAGGTTGCAGACATGTAAATTTACTCTAGTAGCACATTCAATAGTTCTAACTAGAGTGTCCATGGGATATACATGTAGTGTCTGTGAAAAGTTGTCAAGTCAGTGGTTGAAACTTGTCCAATGCTAAAAGGTTTTTGTGTTCAATTTTTGTTCAAGAAGTGGACCTCGTTGGGCTTGTCTGCTGGCTTAAAACATATTTGACAGATTTTTTTTGCTATAGAAGTATGTGTACATCTCGTCAGCGACATTAGAGAAATCTATTGTAAAATAATACCTTGTCATCAATGTGGTTGGAGTTACTGTGATTACTACATATGTGACTAACCCAAGACGAAGATATATTGTACTGTATAAGTTGTAACTAGTTTGCAATATTAGACTCACGACATTAAAGAAACCACTTTTGACATACGGTATTCAGAAGTCTATATAATATTGCAAACTTACTAGTCTAGTCGTAACTTGTTGTGTAGTAAAGCAAAGATTAGTAAATCCATTTTTATTATTCCACTTGTGTTGATATTAGAAATTCATTTATTCGTTTTCTTTCATTCATTCATTTCTCCCTCTGTCTCACTTTCAGGGATTTGTCCCATTGTATGCAGACTTTGAAAGTTTTTATACCAGAAACTTGTATATCAGAATAAGAGATTGCTGGAACAGACCTATCGCCAGTGTACCTGGCTCACATATTGATATCGTTGATAGAAAAACAGATGACTTTGGCTGGACATTTAGGTAAGCATTCAGTGCAGCATTATTAGGTGTAGGTATAATGCATTTGAAAGTGGTTTCCAGAGTGTCACTATGGACTGTCAAAATGTCTGTGAACTGCTTTAATTTGTTGCCTGTTGAAGTCTGAGAGCATTATAACCTTTTTGGAGCTGCATGAAAAATGGTACAGCAAATAGTATCATGGTAGTCCATAATGATGCCAAAATTTGATGAGCTTTTTTTTTAAATATTTTTATTTTGAAATTCTCAAGATTTCATATAATATTTCCCAAGTGAAGGAAGAATGGAGTAAGTGATCTGTGATCAAAATCTAAATTCACCTTGAGATTGTTTGAATTTCAAAGGAGAATTTGGTCACTCCATTCTTGCAGGGAGCCCTTCAATAAGTGCCCCCCTCGAGACTGAGAAAATGAAATTAAAGCATCCCTGGCACTAATTAGAGCATTTATGGTACATGCACCGGTAGTTAACAATTTTTGATGATTCCGTCTCCCACATTTCCATAAACAATATTTATGTGAATATTTCTGTGTTACTTGTACTTGTAGATTTGATGGTAACCAAACCCACGCACTGAACCTTGGTTCTTACAACTATCTTGGTTTTGCTGAAAATGAAGGTGCTTGTGCTGAATCTGCTGAGGAAGCAGTGGCAGAGCATGGGATAACTTCATGCAGCACAAGACATGAATACGGTAAGAAGTCGGCACTTGCATGTATATACATGTAGCTGCATAGCACTCATGAAACATACTGAAATAGGAACTACCAGTAAAAACTATTATCTTTGAAGAAGTCCATGCAACAACTACATGTAAGTGACTTGTCATCAAAATCCAACTTCTCCTGCAGAATTCATAGATTCTAGAGGAGAATTTAGGATTTGATCAGAGATCATTTACATTGTTCTTGCATGGACCCCTTGGTCCAACAGTATTGGTTCTAGACTGGTTCAAACAGAGAAGGGAAATTAATATTGCACCCAGGTGGGATTTGAACCCATGACCTCCAGAATTGATCACAGATGGTCAGTCTACCAAATGAGTTACATGATGTACACATATATAGAGTTGTTTTCGTATGAGTGGGAAACCTATGGCACAGAGTTACGGTCATGGTACGGAATCAAAGACATCTATTCTTGCTCAAAACCAATCAGAGGGTGCAAAATCATAGCTCCACCAATCAGAATGTTTGGAAACGATATGGTCATGGCACAGTACTGTCACGGCAAGGCACGACCCGCATCCTAACTACTTCCCACTCATATGAAAACGACTCTATGTAATCAATAGATAGATAGATAGATGCTTGTAATCTTGCTCAAGGCTAGACTGGAAGCAGTCTGTGGGTACATGTAATTGAGATGGAGGTTAGTGACCTTCATGTAGAACATATACCATTGTAAGGTAGCAGCCACGTAGTATGTGGAACACTTTATTCTGATGATGTACAAATGCATTCCTGGTTAAAACGAGATCAAATTAATATTTTTTCAAAAATAAAGGAAAACTTCTTTCCATCAAATTCTCATTATTTGTTGTTTGATGATATTTAGGAACTCTGGACATTCATATTGAACTTGAAAGAATGGTTGCCCGATTTGTTGGCAAGGAATCGGCCATGGTATTTGGCATGGGATTTGCTACCAACTCTACCAACATTCCTATCCTAGTGGGCAAAGGAGACCTTATTATTAGTGATGAATTGAATCATACCTCGCTTGTGCTTGGGGCCAGACTGGCTAATGCAAAAATAAAAGTATTTAGACATAATGGTAGGTACATGTATAGTCTTACTGTGTTTGTACGTAGTGTTTATAACATGAGCGGCCATGTTGTATCAGATTTACAACACAAGCTGAAGGCAAGTGATTGCATGTAGATCTTATACAACACGGACGCGAATGTTGTAAACTACTTATCCAATGAACAGTTGTTGTAAAATTTCATATTTTATTAAAATTTTAAACATACAAGTAATTTTAGTGGAGAAAATCGCTGTTAATGTTGTTGCAAATGAGGATGATTTTGTATCAGATTTACAACACTCGTCACGGTTATGATTTCTCTTGTGATTTCCTCATGAATTATTAATGAATTGAAATTTTTTAAATGTACAAAAAAATCCTACTTTGTGACCACATGGCTGTGAAAAACAGCACAGACTTGCTGTGACCATGTTGTGAATGTCTAGGATCTTGAATGAGTCTGTGCCGTGCAATTACCTTTGACAGTCGTACAAAATATGCCCTACAAATGTAGGTCTCGAAGCTTTATTTCATAAATTACACACAATTTTATTATGGTATCGTTGATGTTCATCTTCTGTGGTTCCAAGTTTGATTGCCTGTGAACTTACTTTCAAAAGTATGTTTCTATTTTATATTTTCTTTGCAGATATGAAAAGTTTAGAAAATATTTTGAGGACATCAGTTGTCCAGGGTCAACCCAGAACCCATCGCCCCTGGAAGAAGATCTTGATTATTGTAGAGGGCGTGTACAGGTACTTAACATTAATTCTAGATAGTTTAATCCATGTATAACTTGTATGAATGAAAGTGCACTAAAACAGGGTCTTGTAAATAAACCAACCAACAAGCATGCTTGCAAACAAACATACAAACAAGCAAACAAACTAATATACAAATAACTAATAAGCAAACAAACAAACATACATGTACTTGTAAGCAACAAATAAGCAAACAAATAATCAATAAAACCAAACAATAAACAACCAAAACAACCTCTTTTATTGGGATTTACGTAATGTTTTGTCCATTTATAAGAATATATTTGGGATGTTTTTCAGAGGACTGACTTCCATGAGACTCTGTAGGCTCCCAATCAATATTCAACATAAACTTTAGGACTCCCTTTTGAGACACGTGCAGACACAGAAATCCAATGTGTTTTTCTGTATCTGAATTCACACAACTTTATTATTATTCTCCAGTATGGAGGGTTCTCTTGTTCGTCTGCCTGAAATAGTGGCCCTTAAAAAGAAATACAAGGCATATCTCTACTTGGACGAAGCCCACAGTATTGGTGCCATTGGGAAAACAGGTAGAGGCGTGGCAGAATACTTTGGTGTAAATCATAACGACATTGATATCATGATGGGGACATTCACCAAGAGTTTTGGTGCTGCAGGGGGCTATATTGCAGCATCAGAGGTGAGTTGTACACATGTACATATAGCATGTTAGCATGTACACTCGAAGATCCAGTATTAAAGGAGCCTGCCCAGGGATAAGACAATATGTGTGCTAATTAATATTTGTATGATCACTACAATGCACATGAATATACATATAGCATGTACACTTGAAGATCCAGTATTAAAGGAGCCTGCCCAGGGATAAGACAATATGTGTGCTAATTAATATTTGTATGATCACTACAATGCACATGAATATACATATAGCATGTACACTCGAAGATCCAGTATTAAAGGAGCCTGCCCAGGGATAAGACAATATGTGTGCTAATTAATATTTGTATGATCACTACAATGCACATGAATATACATATAGCATGTACACTCGAAGATCCAGTATTAAAGGAGCCTGCCCAGGGATAAGACAATATGTGTGCTAATTAATATTTGTATGATCACTACAATGCACATGTACATATAGCATGTACACTCGAAGATCCAGTATTAAAGGAGCCTGCCCAGGAATAAGACAATATGTGTGCTAATTAATATTTGTATGATCACTACAATGCACATGAATATACATATAGCATGTACACTTGAAGATCCAGTATTAAAGGAGCCTGCCCAGGGATAAGACAATATGTGTGCTAATTAATATTTGTATGATCACTACAATGCACATGTACATATAGCATGTACACTCGAAGATCCAGTATTAAAGGAGCCTGCCCAGGGATAAGACAATATGTGTGCTAATTAATATTTGTATGATCACTACAATGCACATGAATATACATATAGCATGTACACTTGAAGATCCAGTATTAAAGGAGCCTGCCCAGGGATAAGACAATATGTGTGCTAATTAATATTTGTATGATCACTACAATGCACATGAATATACATATAGCATGTACACTTGAAGATCCAGTATTAAAGGAGCCTGCCCAGGAATAAGACAATATGTGTGCTAATTAATATTTGTATGATCACTACAATGCACATGAATATACATATAGCATGTACACTTGAAGATCCAGTATTAAAGGAGCCTGCCCAGGGATAAGACAATATGTGTGCTAATTAATATTTGTATGATCACTACAATGCACATGAATATACATATAGCATGTACACTTGAAGATCCAGTATTAAAGGAGCCTGCCCAGGGATAAGACAATATGTGTGCTAATTAATATTTGTATGATCACTACAATGCACATGAATATACATATAGCATGTACACTCGAAGATCCAGTATCAAAAGGAGCCTGCCCAGGGATAAGACAATATGTGTGCTAATTAATATTTGTATGATCACTACAATGCACATGAATATACATATAGCATGTACACTCGAAGATCCAGTATTAAAGGAGCCTGCCCAGGGATAAGACAATATGTGTGCTAATTAATATTTGTATGATCACTACAATGCACATGAATATACATATAGCATGTACACTTGAAGATCCAGTATTAAAGGAGCCTGCCCAGGGATAAGACAATATGTGTGCTAATTAATATTTGTATGATCACTACAATGCACATGAATATACATATAGCATGTACACTTGAAGATCCAGTATTAAAGGAGCCTGCCCAGGGATAAGACAATATGTGTGCTAATTAATATTTGTATGATCACTACAATGCACATGAATATACATATAGCATGTACACTTGAAGATCCAGTATTAAAGGAGCCTGCCCAGGATAAGACAATATGTGTGCTAATTAATATTTGTATGATCACTACAATGCACATGAATATACATATAGCATGTACACTCGAAGATCCAGTATTAAAGGAGCCTGCCCAGGGATAAGACAATATGTGTGCTAATTAATATTTGTATGATCACTACAATGCACATGAATATACATATAGCATGTACACTTGAAGATCCAGTATTAAAGGAGCCTGCCCAGGGATAAGACAATATGTGTGCTAATTAATATTTGTATGATCACTACAATGCACATGAATATACATATAGCATGTACACTTGAAGATCCAGTATTAAAGGAGCCTGCCCAGGGATAAGACAATATGTGTGCTAATTAATATTTGTATGATCACTACAATGCACATGTACATATACATGTACACTCATCCAGTACACTTGAAGATCCAGTATTAAAGGAGCCTGCCCAGGTACACTAAGACAATAAAGGAGCCTGTAAGTATGTGTGCTAATTAATATTTGTATGATCACTACAATGCACATGAATATACATATA
Source organism: Actinostola sp. cb2023 (assembly GCA_033675265.1). Lineage (NCBI taxonomy): Eukaryota > Metazoa > Cnidaria > Anthozoa > Actiniaria > Actinostolidae > Actinostola > Actinostola sp. cb2023. The sequence continues at coordinate 120,557 of JAUJYZ010000907.1, read as the reverse complement.
GCATGTACACTCGAAGATCCAGTATTAAAAGAGCCTGCCCAGGGATAAGACAATATGTGTGCTAATTAATATTTGTATGGTCACTACAATGCACATGTACATATAGCATGTACACTCGAAGATCCAGTATTAAAGGAGCCTGCCCAGGGATAAGACAATATGTGTGCTAATTAATATATGTATGATCACTACAATGCACATGAATATACATATAGCATGTACACTCGAAGATCCAGTATTAAAGGAGCCTGCCCAGGGATAAGACAATATGTGTGCTAATTAATATTTGTATGATCACTACAATGCACATGAATATACATATAGCATGTACACTCGAAGATCCAGTATTAAAGGAGCCTGCCCAGGGATAAGACAATATGTGTGCTAATTAATATTTGTATGATCACTACAATGCACATGAATATACATATAGCATGTACACTCGAAGATCCAGTATTAAAGGAGCCTGCCCAGGGATAAGACAATATGTGTGCTAATTAATATTTGTATGATCACTACAATGCACATGAATATACATATAGCATGTACACTCGAAGATCCAGTATTAAAGGAGCCTGCCCAGGGATAAGACAATAATTATGTGTGCTAATTAATATTTGTATGGTCACTACAATGCACATGTACATATAGCATGTACACTCGAAGATCCAGTATTAAAGGAGCCTGCCCAGGGATAAGACAATATGTGTGCTAATTAATATTTGTATGATCACTACAATGCACATGAATATACATATAGCATGTACACTCGAAGATCCAGTATTAAAGGAGCCTGCCCAGGGATAAGACAATATGTGTGCTAATTAATATTTGTATGATCACTACAATGCACATGAATATACATATAGCATGTACACTTGAAGATCCAGTATTAAAGGAGCCTGCCCAGGGATAAGACAATATGTGTGCTAATTAATATTTGTATGATCACTACAATACACATGAATATACATATAGCATGTACACTTGAAGATCCAGTATTAAAGGAGCCTGCCCAGGGATAAGACAATATGTGTGCTAATTAATATTTGTATGATCACTACAATGTACATGAATATACATATAGCATGTACACTTGAAGATCCAGTATTAAAGGAGCCTGCCCAGGGATAAGACAATATGTGTGCTAATTAATATTTGTATGATCACTACAATGCACATGAATATGTACATGTGATTAATAAAGATTCAATGATCAAACATTGTATTGTTGTTTCCCTAGGCAGTGTCCTTTAACCACTTTTATACCGGACCTTCGTGTTTAAAGTGCAACTAACCCCTATGAGATTGTTTTAAAAATATATTCAATATATGCTGAATAGTTGGTGGGTTCAGTAATTTGTGATTTGAACCTTGCGTTTATGAGTTATAGAGGTTTGAAATCTCAATATGCAAATTTGATGACGTCTACTAAGGAATTTGCCATAACTTATTTAGACTTTTTCAAGAATAACTTATTTTTTTAAATGGGCAAAAAAGTTAAAAAATCATTTATGAAGACTGTCAACATATTCTGTAAGTTTTCAAATGTTAATAATCAGCACAAGGGCGTTTTTGTATAATAAATGAAGTCTTAGTAGACGTCATCAAATTTGCATATTGAGATTTCAAACCTCTATAACTCATAAACGCAAGGTTCAAATCACAAAATACTGAACCCACCAACTATTCAGCTTATATTGAATAGATTTTTAAAACAATCTCGTAGGGGTTAGTTGCACTTTAAGTGCATTTTTCAGTACAGTACTTTTTACATTTCTATTTGTGTAGTGTGTAGTTTGGATATATTTTAAATTTTAATATTTTACGCCAGATAGAATTTAAATAATGGGGGAGGGGTTGGGGAAATTAGGTGGGGCTTTGGGTTTGGGTATGGATGTAGATTTTAGGTAGATAGGTGTCCTCAATTAGTTTACACTTGTGTAAGCTAGGTAATTTGACACGTTAATAAAGGTTATTATTATTATTATTATTATTATTATTATTAAGTGTTGATACATATATGTGATATATATTGTTTCCACAGGGCTCTATTTAAACTATAGGTGTATGCATGTGGGACTGTATTTGACACACACCTAATACATACATGTATACAAGCATATATGTAGTAGATTTCTTGCTTACGTTTGAATTGATTTTATTTTGCAGAAAATTATAAACCACATTAGAGCAAGTTCTCACAGTGCAGCGTATGCATCCTCAATGTCGCCCCCTGTTGTCAAGCAGATTTATACAAGCATGAAGATAATAATGGGAGAGGATGGTACAGACAGAGGTACACCTTGCAAAAACATTTACTTTGCTTATTTTTTATATAACTAATATTTTTACTTGATATTGTTCTAGGGAAACAGAGAATTAAAGCATTAGCTGAAAACACAAAGTAAGTACATGTAATGATGATGATGATGATCTGAATGATGATAAGGGTTTAATATTGATGGTGATGATGTCTAGTCATGAGAATTAAGAAATATTGATGCTGATGATGATGAAATTGTGAATGAACAAACTGTATTGATGAGCACTCTATGATGATGATGATTCAATGAAGATGTTGGATGATTGATAATGATGATAATATTATAATTGTAATGTAATCACAGTCGTCATAGTGATTATGACTGACCATAAAATTTTATTGTTCTTATGATGCTGATAATTTTTTGTCATCATTGTGTGACTGACAAGTTATCTAAGCCCTCTATGGATAACAGTTTCTATATTCATGTACATGTATAATACTGATTGATATTTCAATAAAGGTATTCTATTCTGTAGTTTTGAGCCATGACAATGAGGTGATCTGTGCAAGAACACTCTAAGTTATCTCTGATTAAAATCTAAATTCTCCTTGTGATTCTTTGAATTTTAAAGGAGAATTTGGATTTTGATCACAAGTGACTGACACTGTTCATGCACTGACCCCTTCAACTTGTTCAAATCTAATGCATAATCTCATTGTCAATTCTGTCTTCTTAGATACTTCAGGACACGATTAAAGGAAATGGGCTTTATTATTTATGGCCATGATGCATCCCCAGTTGTGCCATTATTACTATATATGCCTGCGAAGATTGCGTAAGTAGATCTGTAATTACATTACATGGTAGGTTTTGAATGATTGCAAAGGCATCTCAGTGGCACTTATTTGCCATGGTAGTGATTATGGAAGTTATATAGAGTTAACAAAATAATGTCTAGTGTATTGAGCTTTATTTTGATTATTAGCGCATGCATGTTGCAATGAGTCCTTTTTGTTTGTTTAAAGTTAATGTCAGTCTAGACTATTGAGCTTTATTCATTGACTTCTTCTTGCACATTCCAGAGCCTTTGGTCGTGAGATGTTAAAAAGAAAGATAGGTGTTGTTGTAGTAGGCTTCCCTGCCACCCCCATTATTGAATCAAGAGCACGATTCTGTCTGTCAGCTGCCCACACAAGAGAGATGTTGGACAAAGTGAGTACAATGATATCTACATGTATTGTATCGGTGCCATTTAGGTGTAATTGGTGCCATTCAGCACTAATTACCGGTAGTTAGTTCTGCATCATGGTTTTAGTGTTTGCACTTTATACCACTATTAACTCAAATGTCTTTGTGTAGGCACTGGCGGCAATTGACGAAGTTGGTGACATCTTACAGCTGAAGTACTCCCGTAAACCAACACCAAAGGCATTGCAATGAAAACCTTAGCTTGCTACTCCTGTTCAAATTGAAGGGGTCCATGACTTGTGATCAAATCTCAAATTCTCCTTGGAAATTAAAATATTCTCAAGGAGAATTTATATTTTGATCAGAGATCATTTATCTAGAACAAACCCCTTCAATTGTTCAAAAGAAAGCTTTTAAAATGGTACATGTATTTCTTGAAACTTGTGGTTCTTTGTATCCTGGAAAATTTGGTTGTCAGATTTGGGAAATTATCAAGAATTCTTCTTCTTTTTTGATGAGAATGTTGAATTTGGCAATGATGGCCTTGTGGTGTTCTGTAGCCATATTCGCAGTAATCGTCACTGTCACGGAACTCCTTCCAAGATAACAAAATGTGACACGATGAAATGCTGGATCTATAATGTCAGCATGCAAAACTCGTTGGTGTACTGTCCATGCAAGAGCAATAATTGATGTACAGGCGAAGACACACAGTGCATCCAATATTGGTACAATTTCGGTGTCTTTCTTGGACACCTAGTTCTGCAAAAGGAGCCTTCTAAAATTAGAAGTCATGAATTTTTGTATGAGTGGGAAGTAGTTATGGTACGGTTCATGCCGTGATGGTACCATGACATGACCATGTCTAAGCATTCTGATTGGTTGAGCAATGATTTTGCACTGTGATTGGTTGTAATGAATAGAATGCCTCCTAAAATTTCACAATGTGGCACCTTCATTGGTCTAGAATAGAGTCGTTTTCATACGAGTGGGAAGTAGTTGCGGTACAGTTTGTGCCGTGACTATACCATGACCGTGTCTAAGCATTGATTGGTTGAGCAATGATTTTGCGTGCTGTGATTGGTTGAATAGAATGTTTCCAATTCCGTACCATAACTGTGCCGTAGGTTTCCCACGAAAACGACTCTAAACCATGCTGTCTGTACCTAAAATGATCAAAATCTAAATTCTGCTCTAGGTCCTAATGGCCCGGGTCCTTGGACAAAAGATTTTGTGGATTTTGATCACAATTTAGTTTCAGTATTCTTGTAAGGACTCCTTTATTCATCTTGCACCATCAATTTAAGGTAGGGCCGAGCAAGACTGTATCATAGTTTGTAAAAAGGACAAATCTAATTATATTGAATTGTTACCCATTTTCTGATTCTCAGTCTGTGGCAAATGTTGGAAGACTGGGTACAAGTGTTGGCTGAATTACAATGTAGTTACAAGTTTTTTGAGGTGTTTGCATATGATGAAAGACTAGTGGAAATATCACTTGAATGGTGGATTTGACATTCATTCTCTAGCACATTGGAGATATCATAACATTGTCAAAATTTAAGAACTGCTATCTCAATGGTTATACATGGGTGTTGCTACGTAGCACGCAGTTGATGTAATATATTCATACAAATACAATGAATAACACATAAAACAATAGATAGAACGACAATAGAATACAATAGATTCTATGAATATATTACATCAACTGAGTGCTACTTAGCCAAGTTCGATTGACCTTATTACGGAATAGGAATACTTGGAATGATATGGAATGTCCGTTCAATTGAGTCTGTTCCGATTCCAGAATAAGTGGAATATATTCCAAACATTCTGCTCATCATAGCAGAATGCTTGGAATATTGTGGAATAATGACGTCATCCATCTGCCCCAGGTCAATCGAACACACCCTTAGTTTTTCCCGGTTATACATGGCCACTCATACCCAATCTTTGCCACAGACTGGCTATGTATAGTGATGCAACAACTACCACTAGGAATAATATGATATCTTGAATGATGCCACTGGATATATAGTGCACATACTTGAGGTCAGAAAATAAACAACACTACATGATGAATGTATCTGATTACAAAACCACATTGATATGAATTCTTTAAATATTTTTTTTTATAATCTGGAAAATCAAATCTCAAATTAAGCACAACTTTAAAAATAAGCAATAATGTACAATTTTTATAAAAAAATTGCAAAACATGTATTGTGCAGAGTACAATTTATTGCTAAGTTTTCAATAATCTATAGAACAATAGGGTGCATGTAGTTGTAGCATTCCTTGTTCACAACCATGCTAGTGCAAATATCTTTTAGAAAGAAACAACGTAAGGGGAGAGTCTCTCTTGTGCCTCGTTATCTGTATTTGTCCCATTTCCCTACATGCCATTGGGAAAGCTTAAGGTACCAGGGGACCTTCGTGACTACTGTTCACTGAAAGCCGCGTAGCGCGCTAACCACTCCGTCCAACATGTATAAAAGTATACATTTTCTTAAAGCTGAATAAATGCAGATTCTAAATATGCTTGAGATTATTTCCTATTTTGTAAATATTTTTTTGTTATTGCACATTTTAGAAAATTCGACCGGCCTTGTTCAAAGAGTAGCGTGCACGCGGGAATTCAATCGATTTCTAAATGGAAAGTGCCATTGTAAGGAGCACACTTTGTTCTAAAAAAAACGTGTCTCCGATTTTTGATACATTGCCTCGTTTTAAAGTTATTTGATGATTTATGTGTAAATCGCTTAAAAACACATTAATGAACTTTGACAACAGATATCTCCTCAACAAAAGTGTTTATCGGAGACACGGTTTTTTAGAAAAAAGTGTGCTCATTACAATGGCACTTTCCTTTTAGAAATCGATTGAATTCCCACGTGCACGCTACTCTTTGAACAAGGCCGGTCAAATTTTCTAAAATGTGTAATAACAAAAAATATTTACAAAACAGGAAATAATCTCAAGCATATTTAGAATCTGCATTTATTCAGCTTTAAGAAAATGTATACTTTTATACATGTTGAACGAGTGGTTGCGCGCTATGCGGCTTTCAGTGAACAGTGGTCACGAAGGTCCCCTGGTACCTTAAAGGCTCGGACACAATGCAACTTTTCTTGCAACATTGTGCGCAACAGTTGCAGAAGTATGATCGAGTTCTACCTCTGCAACTGTTGTGCGCAACGTTGCATTGTGTGAACACCCCAAAAAACTCTTGTTGCACGCAACGTTGCAAGAAAAGCTGCACTGTATGTCTGGGCAAAGTGATGAATTCATGATTATTGGGAAATCCTGTATATTCTAAGATTTAGCAAATACAAAACATTAATATATAGATGGGTAGCCCATTCAGCAAAGCAAGGTTGGTACAGTGTATAGCTACAATAGTGTCAAACAGCATACATTACATTCTTGTTCAGGATCTTTGAGTTCTAAAGAAGAATTTAGAGTCATCTATTACTGTTCTTGAATGAAGCCCTTCAATAAAATTGAACATTTGAAGATAATATTGCAATGTGGAGAGATAAACTATAATTTTTTATTTACAAATACTCCTTATTAATATTGTTTTATAATGATTGCTATACTAGTAACCAGTTGCAATAAAATTATTGTAAATTTTAGGCTTTGAATCCTTGAAATAAAATGCTATTCAGTCGATTGGTGTAGTGTAATGTAGTTTATATTTGCTCTATTTGTATTCATACTGTTTCCTTAAGGTGCGGTAATACGAGCAACAAAATCGTGCAACTTGTCGTGCAACATTTTCAGATTGTTGCGTTGCAAAGCAATGTTTCTCGTATTACCATCGTTCGCGCAACTTGTCGCGCAACAACTTAAATTTTCGGTCATTTGTTGCAGGTTGCAAAACTTTGTTGCATGAAGTAGAAAGAGCTTCTACTTTGCGCAACAAAGTTTTGCAACCTGCAACACGAAAATGTGTTGCGCGACAAGTTGCGCGAATGTCGCGCGAATGGTAGTAATACGAGAAACATTGCTCTGCAACTTGCAACGCAACAATGTTGCACGACGACAAGTTGCACGATTTTGTTGCCCGTATTACTGCACCTTTAACCTTTTATGTACATGTAACATCTTTTAAGAATATTGTATTTAAAAAAACATCTGTATTTTTATAAAATCTATGTAGAAATCCCCTATAAATACTATATGTATGTACATAGAAACACAAGTTTGTTGCTAAAATCATCTTCATTTGGTAACTTCTAAAGTATGACAATATCATTAGGCAAAAAATATATACTAGTCAATGTTAATAATACTGACAGGCTCCTTAGATTGTCATCATTTTTGATATATGAATAAACCTAATCCCCAGACTTGGAACCTATGGATTCAGTCTAGTGTGCATTCTGAGTTCAGTTCCTCTCTTGCTTCCTCAATGGTGACCTCTCCACCCTCCATCCATGAGAAGGCATCTGGTTAAACAGTCTACCGTGTGCATTCTGAGTTCAGTTCCTCTCTTGCTTCCTCAATGGTGACCTCTCCACCCTCCATCCATGAGAAAGTATCTGGTTTAACAGCTTTGTTTTGTGCTCTGAAGTAACTTGAGTATTTCTTGGTTTTCGAAAGCCTCTGCATTATCAAGAGGTGTTTGACCATACAAATCAACAACACTGACATCCGCACCGCACTGAAGCAGAAACTTGACAGCCTCAATGTTACCTCTACAGACGGCCTAAATATGGAACAGATAATGTATATGAACAGATAATAGTGTGACTCTGTACTCCTTTGCATTTGACCTCTCTGTATAGCTACATGTATGCTCAATGTGACGTAAGCCATTGTTAAGTAATGTGCCAACCAGAGATTGATTGGCTGAGGAAATGAAGCAGCTTGGCAAGAGATATTATAAATGTATTTAATGTTGGCAAATTAACAAGAAATATAAAATGTTTTCCGTGTTTGCATAGCCTGATGCAACACGAGGGGGAGTTTGGGAGACGCCGAGAGCTGATGTGTAAAACCGAGCCGCAGGCTATTGCGCTACAGTACAATCACTAACTAAGCCACCTCGCCTATCTGTTTAATAAGTGTTGTGATTGACACATACCACATGTAACGGGGTTCTTTTATCATAATCGCCACCATTTACATTTGCTCCTGCCAGGTACCATGCCTTTAACTTGGTAACTTTGTTCTCTGCAGCATAGGTGCACAACACACGTGTGGTGTCCATTGACATCGGCCCTACATGAGCTCCACAATCACAGAGAAGTTCGATAATTTCTTCGTTCTCACCTTGAATTGCATCATCTATTGGTCTTTGACCATATTTGTCTTGCACATGAGGCGACGCCCCTCTCAGTAACAAGTACTTTACGACCTCCACTTGACCTTCAGTGCAGGCGATGTGCAAGGGTGTGCGACCATCGTAATCTGTAGCAGAGTTAGGGTTGCCACCAACCTGTTGATTAAATTAATCAAATGCTATGATAAAGAATGTGTTAGGTATACACTACACATGATGATGGTGATAATAATATAAAATTTATAGAGCACTTTTCTAAAAAGCCCCAAAGTGCTTGTCGTATTATAGATGCCACCAGTAAACCACCAGTGCTGCTGCTGATGATGACAAGGATGATGATGATGGACATGGTTAATCTGTTATGCAATCAATCAGACCTTAGCCAAGATCAAGATGACAATGATGATGACAAGGATGATGATGATGACAAGGATGATGATGATGACAAGGATGATGATGATGACAAGGATGATAATGATAAAGGTGCAAGCCCCTAAAGTATACAATCACCATTATTAGAGAGATTTAGCAAACACGACTCGACGTAAGAATGCGACTTTAGATGACAGATATAAAGATCACATTTGGTCATTGCATGACTACCGTGACAACAACGTCACGACACCATTTCACCTGATTTTAAGTCCTCTTCATGACGTTGAGGATGCCAATGGTTGTTTTCACAGTTATTCGTCAGCACATGTGCCATCCTCTTTCACGTCGCATCATGTTTGCTAAATCTCTCTTAGTAGTATTGTGTTCTCTCTCTCCCCTGACTGGTACAAGGTTGATAGTGATAGTTATATTCATTGAAGATGACCTACTAACCTGGTTGCAAAGATCAGCTATGGTACTAACATCACCCATGGCAGCAGCAGAACACATAAGAACAGGAAACAAGGCTTGCTTGATGTATCTTACTTCCTCACAAGATCCAACTTTTAGATTAGAAGCAACCCTTCCAATTAGCTCATTGTCTCTCAAGGAAAACTGCTCAGCTTGCTTTTTACTTTGTTCAGTCAGCTCACCACGCAAGTTAGAACGCATCATCTTCAAGCAATCAAATAAAGGAACTAAGTTACAGGAACATGAGAGTGCTGGGACATATGGCTATATTAGACAGCCTGGGTCAGTAGTACCAGAATAACTGATTTGCATGGAATGTGCTACACCCAGTGCAAGCGACTTGTGTTCAAAATTCAAATTCACTTTTAAGATCAGAGATTTATTTAGGTTTATAACAACTTTATTTATCACCAATATGTTATTCTTGCATAGACACCTAAGCATATATAGTACTATTGACAGGACACAGCAGAAGTGTTATCAAAACAAATCATTGGATGCCACCAGGCTCTAATATAACACCTCTAATATAATTTTTTATTTGTGATTTACTCACAAACGTTGTGAAAACATTTTGTGACTCTGGATGGTTCCACTCACCCCACCCTACCACGGTGCTATCTATAGTCTTTGGAGAACTCAATGGCTAGTCTCTTACAGTATTTGTACCTGTATGGTTCCATTCACCCCACCCTACCACAGTGCTATCTATAGTCTTTGGAAGAACTCAATGGCTAGTCTTTGGAGAACTCAATGGTACCTGTAGTCCACTCTTACAGTATTTATAGTCTTTGGAGAACTCAATGACTACCTGTATGGTTCCACTCACTCCACCCTACCACAGTGCTATCTATAGTCTTTGGAGAACTCAATGACTAGTCTCTTACAGTATTTGTACCTGTATGGTTCCACTCACTCCACCCTACCACAGTGCTATCTATAGTCTTTGGAGAACTCAATGGCTAGTCTCTTACAGTATTTGTACCTGTATGGTTCCACACTCACTACCACCCTAGAACTCACAGTGCTATCTATAGTCTTTGTCTTTGGAAACTCAATGGCTAGTCTCTTACAGTATTTGTACCTGTATGGTTCCATTACCACAGTGCTATCTATAGTCTTTGGAGAACTCAATGGCTAGTCTCTTACAGTATTTGTACCTGTATGGTTCCACTCACCCCACCTACCACAGTGCTATCTATAGTCTTTGGAGAACTCAATGGCTAGTCTCTTACAGTATTTGTACCTGTATGGTTCCACTCACCCCACCCTACCACAGTGCTATCTATAGTCTTTGGAGAACTCAATGGCTAGTCTCTTACAGTATTTGTACCTGTATGGTTCCACTCACCCCACCCTACCACAGTGCTATCTATAGTCTTTGGAGAACTCAATGGCTAGTCTCTTACAGTATTTGTACCTGTACAGTGGTTCCACTCACCCCACCCTACCACAGTGCTATCTATAGTCTTTGGAGAACTCAATGGCTAGTCTCTTACAGTATTTGTACCTGTATGGTTCCACTCACCCCACCCTACCACAGTGCTATCTATAGTCTTTGGAGAACTCAATGGCTAGTCTCTTACAGTATTTGTACTGTATGGTTCTCTCACCCCACCCTACCACAGTGCTATCTATAGTCTTTGGAGAACTCAATGTAGTCTCTTACAGTTTTGTACCTGTATGGTTCACCTCACCCCACCCTACCACAGTGCTATCTATAGTCTTTGGAGAACTCAATGGCTAGTCTCTTACAGTATTTGTACCTGTATGGTTCCACTCACCCCACCCTACCACAGTGCTATCTATAGTCTTTGGAGAACTCAATGGCTAGTCTCTTACAGTATTTGTACCTGTATGGTTCCACTCACCCCACCCTACCACAGTGCTATCTATAGTCTTTGGAGAACTCAATGGCTAGTCTCTTACAGTATTTGTACCTGTATGGTTCCACTCACCCCACCCTACCACAGTGCTATCTATAGTCTTTGTAGACCTGTATGGTTCCACTCACCCCACCCTACCACAGTGCTATCTATAGTCTTTGGAGAACTCAATGACTAGTCTCTTACAGTATTTGTACCTGTATGGTTCCACTCACCCACCCTACCACAGTGCTATCTATAGTCTTTGGAGAACTCAATGACTAGTCTCTTACAGTATTTGTACCTGTATGGTTCCACTCACTCCACCCTACCACAGTGCTATCTATAGTCTTTGGAGAACTCAATGGCTAGTCTCTTACAGTATTTGTGTATGGTTCCACTCACTCCACCCTACCACAGTGCTATCTATAGTCTTTGGAGAACTCAATGGCTAGTCTCTTACAGTATTTGTACCTGTATGGTTCCACCCTACCACAGTGCTATCACAGTGCTATCTATAGTCTTTGGAGAACTCAATAGCTAGTCTCTTACAGTATTTGTACCTGTATGGTTCCATTCACTCCACCCTACCACAGTGCTATCTATAGTCTTTGGAGAACTCAATGGCTAGTCTCTTACAGTATTTGTACCTGTATGGTTCCACTCACTCCACCCTACCACAGTGCTATCTATAGTCTTTGGAGAACTCAATGACTAGTCTCTTACAGTATTTGTACCTGTATGGTTCCTCACTCCACCCTACCACAGTGCTATCTATAGTCTTTGGAGAACTCAATGGCCTCTTACAGTATTTGTACCTGTATGGTTCCACTACCCACCCTAGTGCTATCTATAGTCTTTGGAGAACTCAATGGCTAGTCTCTTACAGTATTTGTACCTGTATGGTTCCACTCACCCCACCCTACCACAGTGCTATCTATAGTCTTTGGAGAACTCAATGGCTAGTCTCTTACAGTATTTGTACCTGTATGGTTCCACTCACCCCACCCTACCACAGTGCTATCTATAGTCTTTGGAGAACTCAATGGCTAGTCTCTTACAGTATTTGTACCTGTATGGTTCCACTCACCCCACCCTACCACAGTGCTATCTATAGTCTTTGGAGAACTCAATGGCTTACAGTATTTGTACCTGTTTCTTTTCTTCATATGTCATGTCCAGCCCAAGGACATAGGAGAGTTTTGTCAGGGCTGCCTCAACAGTCATGTCTGCTCCAGGGATGACTCCAGCATCAAGAAGAACCTGCAGATCAAAACATGTTCAGGTACTGCTAGTATAATGCTTGAACTGGGTCAAATCTAAATGGCTCTGTTGGGATGCAAATTGCCACAAAACAAACTTGAAAAACCTTGTTCGAGAAAAACTGGCATCATATAGTTGAAAAATAGTGATAATGGTGAAGATGATGTAGAAATAATAAATATAATAAATATATTACTTATACAGTCATTCTCAAAAAGGTTGTCCAGATGAAAAGACTACAATATTACAATAAAGTCACATGAGTCAATGCTACGTATTCAATTTCCTCGCTGAATGTAATGCCGCTGGTATCAACTCGCAGTTCCGCACGCAGAAATTGAATACATAATTGAATCACGTGACTTTATTGTAGTATTGTAGTCTTTTCATCTGGACAACGTTTTTGAGAATGACTGTATAGTGCCAATATCCATAAAAAGAAATGTCCAAGGGTGCTGACTACATTAAAATGTAATAGCAATGATGAAGGTGAAAATTCATGGTGATGATGATCATGAAAATCATGATGGTGATGATGATGGTGTTGATATTATCATCACCATCATCATTGATAATATGTATTTACCTTTCCTGAAGCATAGGAGTCCACCACCTGGCCATATAAACACTGAGTACAATTAACAAATACAACACCTCTCTCGGATGCAGCTTTTAACTCGTCTAAAATATCCTTGCGTGAGTCTGGTCCATTGCCAGCACCATATGTCTCTAGGACCACACCCTGCATGGGTGGCTGTAAAAATGCCTTGACCTATGGGGAGCAAAGTGGTGTTGGTAAGTTTTGAGCTATAGGGACTTGGGCTTTAATACCTATACAGAATAATATTTATTATTGTTATCTTTAATACATATTAAATAAAATATTTAACTTAGGCTCGGAAAAGATGTCGTGCCACTCATGCACCAAACTTAATTAGATCAAACAAGACCGCCTAAATACATTGTTTTGAATGCATTTGGTTCATCAACATGAAAAGTTTGACATCTGCTCCGTGCCTAAGGAAGTTGTTATTTACGAGGTCCAATCACAGTGTAGGTGGTTTGGACAAACCACTAGATCTACCACAGACACTTATATATATAGTTTTTGTGTTGCATTATTTACATTATTTAATGGATACTTACAGTTGCTATAGTGATACCAGGAAACAGTCTGAGAACACCAACATGAGGAACAAGGTTTGTTCTCACAGTGAATTTGCTACTCAAGTTACACTGGAATATCTCATCCCATTCAACTAAAAAAAACAGTTGAAAATTATGAAGAATCTAATGAATAATGATGATAAGTTTAGAAAACGTTATTGCAACCATAATTAATAATGTGTGAACCTGAAAATTACAATACTTTCAGACAAACCCTAGTCTAGATGGCTGTCAATCAAACTAGCTCTGCTATGATTGGTTAAAGTCTGGACACACACACCCATGTTGTTTGATTGGCAGCAGCCTATTTTCGAACCATACAAGCCATTATGAAGGTTGCACTTCAATGATAATGATTATGACTTGTCATCATGCAATAACACCACCATCATTAATCATCCCTACCAATGACATCATCACTATCATCCGTACCTCGTCCAATGCCAATACTATCATCAAAAACATATTTTTTCTCCATCACAATCCACCCCACCCACTCCTCATCTCCAAGAGCCAGCATGCATCATCATGCTTCTTACCTTCTATTCCTGATTCAACTGTTGCTAATGGGGTAAAATTAGGAGAATCAAATGCACCAAAGCTTCTAGAGTCCACCTTTAGACATCTATTACCTCTATACAGCTTACCATGGAAGAAAACAGTTACCTATGACGACACATTAGGGGTTCAGATCGAGTGATTCATAAAAACATCAAGATTTGATTCTGATCTTGGTTGTTCAATGAGTGCTATCAAGTGCTATACCCAGGGCCTGTGGAGGGGGAGGGGCTGGTAGAGCTATAGGGCCCGCGGAGGGGGAGGGGCTGGTAGGGCTAGAGCCCCACCACTTTTTTGTCCACAGGTAGTAAAATTTTTAAGGAAATTATAAAAATGGTATCATCATTACGACCCTTGTACGGAAGAAAACTTTTAGCCACACCACTTTTAAGTTTGCTTCATGGGCCCTGATATCTGTCAGATAAATCCTTAATTATCAAGTGGATAAAAATAATTGGACAACAGCATGAACTGGATAAGGATATGGAGAGAGCTATTGCTCTTTGAGAAACTGGGACCAGTATTCTGGGACAGTATAACATGCTAATTACTGCCTGACAGAACTAACTAACCTCTGGAATGACATGATGTCCTGCAATCATTACAGCACCAAGAATATTGTCACGCCCATCATTAAGGTGTTCATTTATTGGACACTGCAAACATTAATAATATTAATATATAATGTAAATTGCTGCTTGGTAATACTACTTATGAACTTTCATAAGTAAGTTATAACAGGGTGTCATTAAGGGCTGAGAATTTTCTTGGCTACTATACTGGTATATGACCATAAACCCTGAATCTGGTAGCCTGATTTTCAGACAGCTCATGTACGCTCCACTCTGAAAGAGAGTGGAGCGAATGACACATGAACCATCTGAAAAACTGGCTATGAATCTGGCTACCTTTCAAAAAATGGTGAAAGAAGCAAAACACAGCTCATATTTTATTTTTTTCGGTGTCAGAAATCTGCAAAGTTGTGCAATACTTCCGACACCCAGGGATTTGCACATCGTGTCTTGCAAAATCGATAACTGACGGCTATTTTGGACTGGGAAGGCATTTCATGTGGATTTTTTTTAGGGAAATCTGGCACTCTTTACTTGTCAGAGTGTTCGGTGTGTAGTCAAAGATGAGAAGATCTCTCAGCAGCAAAAAACGAAGAGCCATCAATGCCATGAGGTCTACGTAGAAAAAGGAGGCTTCCTAGAAGTGAAAATCAAACTTATCATATACAAACTCCCGGGAAACTCCGGACATGGCCTTCGAAATTATTTACACTACCACAGGTATCCAAAGCCTTCATGTACACAGTCGCACTACCTACTAGCTCATGCAACAGGGCACGAGTGTACTTGCTTACAAGGTCTTGTTAGTAAATCTCCTAACTACTTCTAAAGTACATCTCTCCTTCAACTTCAAAAAGGACCAATGTTTCAATATCATCTGAAAATCCCACTCTCCAGAGCCTCCTCCTTCTCTTTGACTGCCCCTCCTGTCCCAACTCCTCTCTCTCCTTCCCTCAATACATGTACATGTCATGTACCTTAAGGGTACAGATGTACTCTCAGGGACTAAAATCTCTCTACTAGTAAATTCAGGATGTCAAAAGACAACTCCTCTCTCTCCTCCCCTCAATACATGTACATGTCATGTACCTTATGGGTACAGATGTACTCTCAGGGACTAAAATCTCTCTTATGGATGTACCCAACTCCTCTCTCTCCTCCCCTCAATACATGTACATATCATGTACCTTATGGGTACAGATGTACTCGCAGGGACTAAAATCTCTCTACTAGTAAATTCAGGATGTCAAAAGCCCAACTCCTCTCTCTCCTCCCCTCAATACATGTACATATCATGTACCTTATGGGTACAGATGTACTCGCAGGGACTAAAATCTCTCTACTAGTAAATTCAGGATGTCACTCCTCTCTCTCCTCCCCTCAATACATGTACATATCATGTACCTTATGGGTACAGATGTACTCTCAGGGACTAAAATTTCTCTACTAGTAAATTCAGGATGTCAAAAGCCCAACTCCTCTCTCTCCTCCCCTCAATACATACATTTACATGCATCTCTCAGGGACTAAAAGGACTAAAAGCTCTGACTGCTAGTAAATTCAGGATGTCAAAAGCCTACAGTATGATCAAATTTCTGTACATATTATTACAAACATAACTGTATCTAGAGCAAAACCTTACCAGGGAACCGGTGAAAATCACAGATTTGCCAAGGTTTTCAAACATGAATGACAAAGCTGAGGCTGTGTAGGATAAGGTGTCGGTACCGTGAAGAATGACAAAGCCATGATAGTTGGCATAGTTTTCCTTGATTTTTAAGGCAATGTTCACCCATCCCTTCATGTCCATGTCTTGTGAATGCCCTACAATGTCTTCTGTCATTTCTTTGACATCTACAAATGTACGCACTCCATATTTGGTTACCCTAAACAAACACAAGTACAACCATTTATATTAATTAATAGTGTGTTGTGCAATGGATCAACTCTAGACCGACACCCATCAAAATGGTAAGCAGTCTGAGCTCTCTAAGACACAAGACACCTTTAACTGGTCCACTGCAGGTTTGCTTTAAATTTGCTCTCTCTAAGACAGACACCCGATCTCTAAGATGGACACCTCATGTAGTCGGACAGCAAAGGTAGTCGCAAGGGTGTCCAGTTTAGAGAGAGTTGACAGTAGCCTTCCTGTGTATTTTTTATGTTTGGCAGCAAGCTGTAGCTATCAGACCAAATGAAGAGGGTCTGTGCAATAACAGTGTAAGTGATCTCTGATCAAAATTTAAATTATGCTATAGGTTCTTTGAATTCTAGGAGAATTTCAATTTTGATCAGAGATCACTGATTATAAATGTAGTACACTGTTATGTGTAAATGTCTGATACTCACGGCATTACAATCTCGTCTTCTCTAATTTCTTCTTCAGGTAAATCGTCCATGATATTCGCCTCAATATTCTGGACATATTCAGCATCATGCATTGTGGGTAGTTTCTTCAATTCATTGAGAACTAAGTTTTTCTCCACTCTGAATCCTAAACAAGAATAATAAAACATTCCTGATTAGCTTCTCTTATTTGTACATATACCTCAATCAACACACTTCCAAAATGGCCCTTGCGTATCTCCAGGGATTTCGTGCAAACCAGCAAAACCACTTGAGGTAATTTTACTCCAACTGGAATACTCTTTTGTTCAAAGAAGCACTAATGACTCCTTCATGCAGCCAACATTGATTATCATTCACATTATTTTCTCCGGGATTTTCATTGGTCGAGAGACGACTACGTCACTGCAGATAACTTCCTACGAATAAGTGTTTTCGTTCTCCTTGACAATGGCAGCTCGATTTTTTCAAGAGTTGTTGCTTTAGGTGAGAGAAAATAACGTGAATGATAAAACAATAATTATTGAACTCGGTTTTTGCAACATATTGTGATTTTGTCAGTGTCTCGCAGACAATTATTTGCCTCTGCCTTCGGCATCGGCAAATAATTATTCTGCTCGCTACTGACAAATCACGATATTTTGCTCAACCTCATCCAATAATAATATTGCTAAATGTTCATTGGGTTGAAAGCATCACTGGCTGTGATGTACAGTATATATATCAAGTATTAGTGGGATGGTTAATGGTATTGTTTTGAATCACTGGCTGTGATGTACAGTATATATATCAAGTATTAGTGGGATGGTTAATGGTATTGTTTTGAATCACTGGCTGTGATGTACAGTATATATATCAAGTATTAGTGGGATGGTTAATGGTATTGTTTTGAATCACTGGCTGTGATGTACAGTATATATATCAAGTATTAGTGGGATGGTTAATGGTATTGTTTTGAATCACTGGCTGTGATGTACAGTATATATATCAAGTATTAGTGGGATGGTTAATGGTATTGTTTTGAATCACTGGCTGTGATGTACAGTATATATATCAAGTATTAGTGGGATGGTTAATGGTATTGTTTTGAATCACTGGCTGTGATGTACAGTATATATATCAAGTATTAGTGGGATGGTTAATGGTATTGTTTTGAATCACTGGCTGTGATGTACAGTATATATATCAAGTATTAGTGGGATGGTTAATGGTATTGTTTTGAATCACTGGCTGTGATGTACAGTATATATATCAAGTATTAGTGGGATGGTTAATGGTATTGTTTTGAATCACTGGCTGTGATGTACAGTATATATATCAAGTATTAGTGGGATGGTTAATGGTATTGTTTTGAATCACTGGCTGTGATGTACAGTATATATATCAAGTATTAGTGGGATGGTTAATGGTATTGTTTTGATCACTGGCTGTGATGTACAGTATATATATCAAGTATTAGTGGGATGGTTAATGGTATTGTTTTGAATCACTGGCTGTGATGTACAGTATATATATCAAGTATTAGTGGGATGGTTAATGGTATTTTGAGATTGGAGCTTCACATTTTTGAATTATGTAGAATTTGATGTTGTCAACCCAGGCATTGGCCATAACTAATACCAAGGTTTTATTAATAATAATAATAATAATAATAATAAATAACATTTATATAGCGCCTTAACTATTAAAATATTCTAAAGCGCTTTACATTGACGATACTAATTAAAAGTGTAAAAAAGAAAAAAGAAACCTAGAAAACTATATTACGGTAAGTAGAGAATCATAGGGAAAAAATAGAAAAAGTATTTTGCAAGTTTAAAAATGCCAATGATCTGCCTAGCATATGTTTTTGTTTAATAAATGAAACCTGGGTTGACCCTATCTTATTTGCATATTGAGATTTTCAAACCTCTAATAGATATATACATGCATGTAACACCACTAAGCCCTGCAACTATTCAGTTTATAATTATATAATTGATTTTTTAAACAAACAAACAAGAGTGGCAGGCACTTTAAATCAACTTAAATACACTGTATAGCTTGCTTTTGTAACACCTATCAGTTGTGCTATCACGATGGCTTAATATATAATTTATAGTAAGTTGAAATTATTAGCATTTTTGACATCTATTTAGCAGCATTTCCTCAGACTCCCTACTTTATTTATTGCTCAAACTGTTGGATGGACAAGGTATATCCAATATTATTATATAGACAACCACTGGATATGAGCAAGCGTGCACTCTGATTGGCTACTCTACTAGTAGGCTATCAGCTCATTTTACATGTAGTTTCATGATTGTAAAACCACCGTAATTCTTTTGCCAAAGGTGGCTAATAAAGTTTATTATTTCTATACCATGAGTAGAGAAAGTTGGAGATTTTCAACAATGGCAGACCGGTTTTGCCAAACTAAAAATAAAAACAAATGCTATATTTCTCACAATCCAGTGGTTGTCTATATAATAAAACAATTATTCCACTCAATCTCGTCGTACATGGCTGATAGCCAACTCGGCTTGCACCTCGTTGGCTATCAGCTCATGTACGACTTGATTTCGTGGAATAATATTGTTAAATGTACACAATACTAATTCAATTGAAAAAGTGTCAATTGTATTTTGAACAGACGTTTCGGGCGTAGCCCTTCATCAGTATTTGTAGAGCTACAACGTCAATCGATCTTTATACCAATATTCAATGATAGTTTTGAACATACCTGTAGGATTCATATTGTTTTAATTCAATACATTTGTTTCAATGTATCTTTTACAAGGAGTAAGCTTATATGAAAACAACAATGATGATTAAAAAATGGGAACTTTAATTTTATATGTAACAAACTGAAATACATGTATATTGTTAGGAAAATGATATGAGCACATCAATTTCCTGGTGACAGTTAAGATCGATGACGTTGTAGCTCTAAATAAGCTTACTGTATATGACATTAAAATATTGTCTTTTTTATTAAGCTTACTGTATGTAGAGATGTAATTTGAGCTACATGTAAACACTTGTACAGTATATACACAGCTGATGGCAAACAGTTGTAAAATAATATTGACATTGTATAATATTATCCTAATCTGACACCTTTGTCTTCGTACTGTCATACAACACCTACCGCCAGGAACAAGCTTCCATCCCAATGCACCTCCAGTGTACAGCAAAAGGACGTTTGTAGTTCTGATATGTTCTGTCCCTGGGCTCAGATCACCAGCCATTGACCCTGTCCTTCCACTAGATGACAACTTGCTTTGTGATGTGTCTCCACCAAACGATATGTGTCTCAGATATTTCTCGGAAATTTGTCTTTTCATGGGAGTTTTCACGTCATGACAAGTATTTGCATCCCCACTGGGGGTAGGGACGGGGGTTCCAGAATTCTCCGATCCGAAATGTTTTGGAGCGTGGGAGTCGATGTGTATCGACGCTACACGCTCTTGAACACGAGGTAAACTGTCTTGATGATGGTCCATCTTGCTCAGTTCGTGTGATTCAAGCGTATTTTGTATAAAAGTCGTTTGTCACTGACAGTGACTAGTGAGTGAGGGGACTTTGAACCGGTAGTTGTGAATCCACTGATTGAGTTTCGACACTTTTACTTCTAGCCCAGGCAAATCGAGACCACAGTAGACATTTCAAGGCTTTTACCCTTCATTGCGAGCATCTTTCAGCTTTACATTTTCACATAATCAGCTAATACTGAAGACACAATCAACTGCATGTCCGATATCTGACTGTCCGCCATTGTATGCAGCAACTATATATGTCACGTGATGATTAGTTTGGGTATCGGTACCGGTAGAACACAGGAAGCCCAACAACCGGGTAAGTTGCGAGCTCGGGTGATGTCGAGGGAGCAGTATGAATATGTTATTGCCGAGCGCAGACAGGAATTAGCGCAACTGCGGAGCAAAAACAAACCATTCTGATTCAATCTTAGAAATTCCCTTTATTGTAACTCAAAATAAACTCGTGTACAATTTGACTCTTGAAAAGTTTACATTCCAAGCTAAATATATAAATATTGAATGTGAAAAGCCTCTTTAAATATAAATACCGTACAACCTCAAAGTCTTGCACTATTCATGTATAGAACTCTATAATTTATATCTTAGCAATCATTTAAAACGTATACAATTAGACTAAAGCTAGTTAGCATAAAGAACATTTGGTGCAAATTGTTAGCGCGTCTAACCGCAATGTTGCATAAGTAGGACTGTAGTGTACTCAATGAGTTGCTCACAACGATTGCAGGAGTCGGTACATACTCCAATCATATTGTCCAGCAATATTGCGCGCAATATTGCATCGTGTTTGCATCGTGTTTGCACCTCTGTGGCGGATTTAGGGAGGTTCATTGGGTACCCGTGCACCCCCCTAGCTGCCCAGGAACAATTCAATAATACGATTTTTTTAAATACAAAAAATCGGTGCGCGAAACATTTCCTTCTGGAGTGAACCCCCCACCTCAAAATCCTAGATCCGCCCCAGCACCTATTTCCTGATTCCCACTCTTCCCTTTAAAAGAAACTTGAAAGGAAAGAAGATGAGAGGGGAGAAGAGAAAAAAGAAATTAGAAATGAATTTCTGATTCCTTGCTTTCTGAAAGCGCGTGCTAATGCAGCGTTATTATCAAATTTTAGGCTCGTTTACTTGCATGGCCTTTCCGAGGATAATACTGCGAACTCCTTTTCCCGTAGGATACAAAACCTTAGTAAATAAATAAATATTGATATTATCATATAAACAGAATATTTACGGTCCAATTATATACCAGTACATTATGGTGCCATTGCGGCATCTCGTCTCGGGAAGTATACGAATGGACTACATTCGGGAATCCCATTCGGGAATCCCATTCGGGAATCCCATTCGGGAATCCCATTCGGGAATCCCATTCGGGAATCCCATTCGGGAATCCCATTCGGGAATCCCATTCGGGAATCCCATTCGGGAATCCCATTCGGGAATCAAATCCTAAAACCTACTTTCGCCGGACCCATCCACTGCGGTCATTCTCTCTATAATTGTCTGCTGCTCACTCGAAACAACATTCCTTTCCTAAAAAAACACCGACTAAAGGTGAAGACACACAGTGCAACACTGCACGATTTCAGTGTGTGTCCACCTCTGCAATTTGCTATACGCAATATTGCAGAAGTGGGATCACATTCACATTATACTTCCATACTCTGCAATCGTATTTCCAGCAACATTGCGGGCAGTGATGCGCTGTGTGCTTGTACCTTATATGAAAAAATCCTACATACTCTGACCTATTCCCTCTGCTTTATCGATATTTCCATGTTTAAGATGGCGGAGGTTTGTTCGTCTTGGAAAGAAGAGAGCACATGGACCGCAAGGGACTGGGACCGACACTAAACATGGCCGCGAGAGGGACTGACACGTCCCACATGCAAACACCCTTTCAAGCACTTGGTCTATTTACCCGCATACCGATGTAGTCATCAAAAAGTTTGACAATCTTGATAAGCCCTTGTTTTTTTGCATTATCTACTGCTGTGTTATCGAATATGTCTTTAACCGTCACATCTACGCCATGGTCCAACAAAAACTTGATCGTCTCCACGTTATTTCGGCAGACAGCCTGAAAAATAGTCAGTTGAGAAAAGTAGTTTAGTCCGGCTTTTATACACAAAGGGAAGCCCACACAGCAACGGGAGACTGGGGCGAGGAATAGGGCAACACAGGAATACCAAGACACAGACACAGATAAATAGGCGACTTGCACTAAAGAGGTCACGTAACCCTAACTCCCATAAATCGAACAGCAATGTCAAAATGAACTCCAGAAATGAAAAGAGCAGCTCGAAATTATCCATCCAATGGATTTTCCAAACAAAATCTTAGAAAACGATCAATTTTATTTTTAATGCCATTTTTCCTGTATCAGACATTATGAGCTGAAACTTCGCCCATTTACTAATTTCGAGCTGCTCGTTTCATTTCTGGAGTTCATTTTGACACTGCTGAGGGTCACGTGACCTCTTAGTGCAAGTCATTTATTGTCCCAGTTTGTTTGGAGAAGTCTCCAATAATGCGTCTACGTACCACATGTAACGGTGTTCTACCATCATAGTCACACACGTTCAAGTCCGCTCCAGCCAAACACCAAATGTACAAATCGTCAACTCTGTTCTTAGCAGCGAGAGAACAAATCTCGGCCGCCATCTCCAAGGATTTCTTGCCGAGGATGGCACCAGCTTCAACCAGTCGTTTTATGATGTCTCTTTTCCTGAATTTGATTGCGTCGTCCAATGGAGTTCTGTTAAACATGTCACGTGCGTGGACTGATGCACCCTGGGTAAGCAGGTACTCAGTGACCTCCAGGTTACCACTCATGCAAGAGATGTGAAGCGGTCTTCTGCCGTCATAGTTTACAGAACCATTGGGATCAGCACCCTGTAGGAAAGAGGGTATTCCAACTCATAACTCAATGTCTATGTCAATGTCTAATGCAAGTTACTTTGGATTGTCCACTGGCAGCACAGCTATTTCTTCTGAGGCTATTCTATAAAACGATATTATGCGCGTTTTTTTTTGAAGGGATTTAAGGCCCAGACACACGATGCAACACGTTGCGCGCAAGAAGAGATTTTTGGGGTGTCACACGATGCAATGGTGCGCGCAACGGTTGCAGAAGTAAAATTGCGCGCAACGTTGCAAGAAAAGTTGCATCGTGTGTCCGAACCTTAATACTGTTGGTAGGGCTCGCGGGATAATATATTTGGGCTCCCTGTGGTACTACACGCAGAACCATACAAGTAGTACCACAGGCAGCCCATCAAAAGACGCGCGTATATTTTACAATAGCTTCAGAGGAAATAGTCGGGCTGCCTGTAGATCGTCTGCTAAACGGTAGACAACGGAACACCAATTTAAACAAGATGAAAGTGAAGGCAATGGAAACCATGTCAGTGTCAATCGCGCCAGCTTGCTGAATTATATACAACAGATTAAAATACCTGTTTCAACAGCTTTTCCAGAGTCGAGACACTCCCCGAACTGGCAGCGGAACACATCAATACCGGAAGAAGGGCTCGCCTGATATACTTCATTTCCTGCAAGATAATCAAGACCTCATGAATTATGCGTTCATCTGAATACCGTGTTTCCTCGATTAAGCGCCCACCTTGCCCACAAAATTTGAAATAAACGCCCCCTCGATTATGCGCCCCCCTCCACTCCCACAAGAAATATGGTCAATACGAGATTACAGAATATGGCATACAACTTGCGTTTTATTACAAAGTTACGGCATGTTCCTATATGTAGTACCGTTCGGTATTAAAGTTATGTTTCCGAGTTCAAATCACGATTTTATATTAAGCACCTCCCCCCACCCTCGATTAAGAGCCGTCCTTGACCACAATATTTGAAATAGGCGCTAAATCGAGGAAATACGGTACTTATATGTAGACCGCACATCGTGGAAATTCATCGAATCGCTTTCTCCTCTACACCTCATTCCACTTGTGTCTCGTCTTTCCCGCCCCCTCCCCCTCTTGGAAATGTTTCACTTACCTCACTCGAGCCAACGTGCAACGACAAGGCAACTGCTTCGATAAACTCGTTATCTTTGAGAGAAAACTGCTCTTGTGACTGCGCCACAGTCAACTCTCCTCGCAGGTTTTGCTTCATGAGCTAAACAAATACCAACAACAGAATAAGAAATAGAAAAGGAATAGAATAGAATGGAAAGAAAAGAAAATGACTAGATTCTGGATGATAGAATCCTAAAGTGCGCATGCTCCACGCCGTTCTATTCCCTTGTTCAACTTTCACCAGTAAAGTGGAAGTATGCTCGACGATTGATCACCCTCTCCTCCCCTCTTTTCATCCCCTCCTTCTCCCGTATTTTGTATTAGTTTGTGATAACTTCATTTAGTGTTCCTCTTAGAGTGCAAAGCACTACTTACATCTCTTCTCTCTTTATTTGTCATGTCTGTTTTACCAATAATGTAAGAAAGTTTGGTCAAGGCAGCTTCTGGTGTCATGTCTGATCCTGGTACAACACCAGCATCGATTAGCGTCTGGAAGAGAAAAGGTAAGCCAGTTATTAACACAAGAACCCCGCACACTGTATGTCGTTGAGATCAACTATACTGCAGACACTATTTATCAGTGTGGATAGAGACTGTCTCTGATCACTAGGGTATCTACAGTATTAGGTGACACCTGTTCCCTCTCACAGAGGTGATCTTCCAGAGGATGGATAATGCACCCTTTGATTCCTATTCATTCTTTCAAGCTCCACTAACTATTACATAGACGTACATGTATGCTCTACTAGGGAATGGTAAATACATTAGGGGAGGGGGATGCCACCCACAAACTAAGGATTGATCGGCATAATCCAGCCTAGACATCCCTTGCTTCTATAATCCAAGAGATTCCAATGTTTTGTATTAAAATACCACCATATTAGCTAACCATGACTTACCCTCCCAGTTGCATAAGAATCCACAACAACTCCACGAATACATTGAGTACAGTTAATGATAATGACTCCTCTCTCCGTGGCCTTCTTGATCTCACATATGATGTCACCACGATTATTAGGAGCATTGCCTGCACCATATGTTTGTAGGACCACACCCTTCATTGGCTCTTGAAGGAATGCTCTCACCTATAATATTTAAAGTTCCATTAAGTCTCCTATGGAGGTAACTCTGGAATCCCTGTGGTTCACTGCTGAAGAAAAGATGAGGGGCCTGGACTTCTTATCAACACAGGAAACCCAAGGGGAGAAGAGATGATCCCCAACCTAAGTAATGTCACAAGCTTTCAATGTGGCTAAATTAAATTTTGGCTAAGTTAAAATTGAGGCTGTGGGTCAGTGGTCGCAGGTTCTGTGTGGGGTGCACCCCAGCACATGCAGGGCCTCGCACATGGCCAGTGAATCAGATCAGCTCAGATCGATTCTCTCTTGACTGTGCTCAAGTGTTTTCCTGCTGTTTTTATTGCTCCCACTCCCCATCCCTGGTAAGTAAGTACTCTAATGGTAAGTATTCCACTGATTTGTGATCAGCGTGACCGGTGCTACGTGGTTGACTGTGGTATATGGTAACCATGGTGATCTCCTTTGCCGTGAGGGGACTGGCATGTCCTCCATGGCTAACATCAAGTACCTAATCCCAAGCTCATCAGTCTGATGAGTTTAACTACATGTTTGTTATGGCCCAAGCACAAAGTGGATGAAGCAACAAGGGTTAATTGTCTTTTAAAATTCCATAAGTTACAGAACACCAAGTACTTACAGTTGCTGCAGTGATCCCAGGAAACAGTCTCAACAAACCAACATTAGGGTTCATGTGAGTACAAACACAAAACGCTTTAATACTGTTGCATCTGAAGATGGCATCCCAAAGAACTATAGGAATCAAGACATCATAATTAGCATTTTTGCTTTGAATATAATTTTGAATATAAAATATTTCCAAATTATTGAGATGCCCTACTTCATCAATATTGTTTTATTATGTACAACCTTTACTAACCATCAATTTTCACTCTCATTGTAGCTAAAGGAGGAAGGTTTGGAGAGTCAAACGCATTAAAACTTCCAGCATTGACTTTAGTAGTTCTGTTTCCTCTGAATAGACAACCATTGAAATAGATACAGACCTACATAAAAGCATTTTCATTAATTAATGTAATATTTTATACCATGTATGACAAGGTTCAATACTTGTTGTGGCTTAGATCCTTAGACAGACCAGGAGTATGCCAAATACGAAGAGCTTAGTTATAAACTTGCATGTAAAAAAATAATAATTCTAAAAAAAAATAAAAAAATTAATAATATTATTATTATTATATTTAAAAAAAGTGCATGTGAAATTTTATATTGATATATGTACGCTATAGAAATTTAATAAATAAAATTCTAAATGTCTGACTTGCAGTGAAGTCAAGGAGTGGATAGGCGCCTGTTATACTGTGTAATAACACATACTTCTGGTATGATGTAATGACCAGCAAACATAAGAGCACCAAGAAGGTTATCTCGCCCGTCATTTCTTTGCTCGTAAATTGGAACCTGGAAAACATTATTTTTTTATTTGTTTAAATTTTTTTTAACATAATTATGACAACAATGAAATGACATTTTTGTAGTAGACACATATACAAATGTAGGGTCCATCTGTTTTAACCAAAGAACATTCTTATCAAAAAGAAATAATAGGCCTGCAACAAGAAAGGCATTTAATTAACACACACTCAAAATTATTGCCCACCTTCCCCTAACAATGCACTGAGCTCCATATTACTGACCAGTAACTCTAAATAGTTGTCTGATATTTCCATGATTGTATACAGACCTGTGATCCTGTAAGTATGACTGTTTTGCCAAGATTTTCCAGCATAAATGACAGTGCTGAGGCTGTGTATGCCATGGTATCTGTACCATGAATGATTACGATGCCGTCATAGTCAGCATAATGCTTTCTAACATCCAGAGATATGGTCACCCAGTCTTCAATAGTCAAATTGGAGGAATCTTTGATTGGGTCGTAGTCTTTGATATAGTACAGTATGCGCACACCATGAATAGATATCCTAAATAATAAAAAATAATTTCCGATGATAGTGGGAATATAATGTTGGGAAATTTATTATAGACTGCTAATACAAAATGTAGTAGACTACGAACAGTCCCTCTTTTCCCTCGAGACTCACTAAAGACAATCCCGTAGACGTAAGGAGAATAGGGACGAGCAGGGAGAGGTCTCTTTTATTGACAGAGTATTTGTACAGTGTACGTAAATAAAGATGGCAACACAGAGGGGAGGGGTGGGGATTTGACAGACTAAGGCTTCACCAGCAGTAGGGATTTTTACACCATA
Source organism: Actinostola sp. cb2023 (assembly GCA_033675265.1). NCBI lineage: Eukaryota > Metazoa > Cnidaria > Anthozoa > Actiniaria > Actinostolidae > Actinostola > Actinostola sp. cb2023. Next base: position 92,306 of record JAUJYZ010000907.1, on the reverse strand, counting down.
TGGGAATTTCATTTTGATGTTTTCCAAAGTAAATGTACCTACTTTATGGCATTTAGCAGTCTTATTGTCCCAGGGAAGTGGATGTTGATGGTTTGAAGATATTAATTTTAGAGGTTAATCTGTGCAATGAATAGACCCGTTTAGGTCTTTTAAATTAGCTTGCGCATAATTTTCACCATGTGTCATTCCCCTGAGTATTATTTCTTTCTCTATCACTAATGCTTGAGATGAGACATATGTTGTAAATACAAATGTCACTCAAACTCAAACACCTGTGTAATTATGCTAAAACAATAAATTATTCACCTCAGCCTAGCTAGGTGAGTAGTGATGAATATTTACCTTGACTTTGTCTCGATCCAGTATAAATATTCACCAATAATCACTTTGCCTTTGGTGAATAACTAGTACTAAATGTACATATAAATATATATCGCATGATTGACTCAGACAAGCCTTGTGACTGCTTACTGCAATTAAGATGCTAGTGATGATGTACATATATCTCAGTAACAAAAGTGTACATACATGTATGCATTAACTACATGTACTCTCACTAAAACAGAAAAATAAATTTTAAGTATTCCACAACAATATTATATATATCAATTTGATGCTCATATACATACAGTCATTCTCAAAAAGGTTGTCCAGATGAAAAGACTACAATACTACAATAAAGTCACATGATTCACTATGTATTCAATGTCCTCGCGTGGAATTTCAATTTGAGATGCAAAAGTACACGGCATTGTGAGAACTGAATGTAATGGCGCTGGTATCAACTCGCAGTTCCGCGTGCAGAAATTGAAAACACAATGAATCACGTGACTTTATTGTAGTATTGTAGTCTTTTCATCTGAACAACCTTTTTGAGAATGACTTTATGTAATATTTATTATATGCAATGTAGTTGAGATATTTTGTTATTTATTGTTAATTATGCAATTCAGCCTCTTTGGTTGCTAGATGTATTAAATTAAAAACAAAACTATATGTATATCTATTACATAAAAAACAACTGTAACGATATAATGGACTGTTGCAAAATACATTAGACTTTATGTCTGATTACTCAATCTAATGTAATGCATCTATCAGCGGCTTCCCCGTAGGGTTGACCCCTGGGGGAAGCCGCTGATAGATGCATAATACCCAGACGACATTATAATTAGATTGAATTGCGTAAGCTTTATGCATGTTCTTATGTATTTTTTTTAATATTTTAACTAACACCAAAGCTTTATAATTCCATGAATCATGGTCTTCCGCGAAAAGCCGAAAGGCAGCACAAAACATTGACCAATTTAAATATTAATACAAGTGTGATATTTTAAATACATGTACATATATCAATTCCCGGTGTACGCAATCGATGACAATCGATGATCGGAAAACCAATCGAACAATCGATCATAATCGATATAATTAATCGATTGATATCGATTGGTTTTGGCCAATCGATCACCAATCGATAGTCACACAAGAAAAATGACAATCGATGAAAATCGATCATCGATCATCGATCGATTGTTATCAGGTTCAGTACAAGATTTCGTGACGTAGTCCTCTATCGACCTCCCTCTGTACGTTGCCGCTAAAATGTCGTATATGGAAAGCCGCTGGGAAAGCCACGAAGTCAGTCTAAAAGTGCGATCGATGCATCGTGAAGGGATATCAATGTTGTCTTTTCCAAGTCCAACAAGGAGAAATATTTCTAGCTCATAAAAAGAGACCGGGAAAGAGGCACGCGAGGAAATGCTTTCAAGGTAGTAATGACCGGGGACAGCTAGGGCAATTACAAGCTGAGTGCGCTTGTTCCCGCTCTGGCCATAAGTACAAAACAATCGATGAAAATCGATGAAAATCGATGAAAATCGATCTATTTTAGGGCAATCGATAACAATCGATCAATCATAAGGCAATCGATGACAATCGATCAAAGGTCACAGATTTTTGTTTCATCGATTGGTCATCGATTTCCAATATCAATCGATTAATTGATATCGATTGATATCGATTGATATCGATTGTCATCGATTATCGATTTCATCGATTGCGTACACCGGGATCAATTCAATTAACAAGGGAACGCCAAAACCCCTGCATTTTCACTCAAGTGAAAAGATCTACAAAAGTGATAGCTATAACTTGTGCTTACGGCATGGGTATTTCCTCGAGACCACCACTTGTTGGTCCGCTAGCACTGTCACGATCAGCTGAGCTTGGCACAGCCTTGTTTGAGATAGCGTCATTGACGTAATAACCGTGGTCGTACAGCATGGGCAAGCGTTTGATCTGATCCTGTAGGAACCCAATCTTAGGTTGATAGCCTGAAAATAGACATCAAAACGTGGAGACACATTTTCAGGAATCGAAGAAACAGAAAAAGAGGTTTACGAAGGCGGAACTATACATGTTATAAATAAGCTTATACTACATGTACGTACTATTAAACGTAGTCAAGCTGTTCTGTACCAGATCAATTGAAATTCAGTTGGAGTCAATTAAAACATGACATTACCTGACTCTGTCTTCTCCATTCCTATCGTACCACCCGTATTTAAGACAAGAACACGGGATATTCTCTTCCCGCCATTCTTGTGACATTCAAGTTGGGACGCCATGTTTGTTATCAAACCACAGGGAACCCAGCACGTTGTTATAAACACATCCCAGAATGCTTTGCGAGTCGGCTTTACATCCGGGAGTTTCGTGGTCAAGCGAACACATGTGCGGAAGGTAGCAAACATGGCCGACACACTAATCTTTGGTGGCAAGAAGATAACTGAGCTTAGAGTCGTAGATTTACGACAAGAGCTTGAAAAACGAGGCTTTGAGAAAAGCGGAGTTAAGGCTGTGTTAATTGATCGCCTCCAGAAGGTTCGTTTAAGGGAATTTAGCGTGTTTTTGTGCCGAGTTCTCAGAGGCACGAGACGGTGGTTGGGACGCGTCAGCCCGAACTGGAGTTTTTATTTTTTGAATTTCATCGCTGTTTTGTTATCATCTAGGCTTTGGATGCCCAAGCCACTGTTGTAAAGGAAGAAGAAGACGAGGAAAAAGAACCTGAAAGTGGGGTAGAAGAGTTAGTTTCATCGAATGACGAAAAGCCGGAAGAAGACGAGAATGTTGCTGAGAGTAGTAAAAACGAAAGTGATACGTCTGACAAGGTTTTCGTGTCTCCATCGCGAGCGAAAACAGCTAAGAAAACACAACGTAAGTATATTATTTTCGATCAATTTTTATTCTTTTCTGCCTCCAATGTAAAGAAAGCTATGACGAAGTTAATTGTACCACCGACTTGATATTTTAAAAAATGTTGAAGATCCAGACATTTGGATTGGGTGCCGTCGCGAGTTCCCGCGAAGATGGCGGAGTATTCTGCAAATGCTCCTGGGAGAGAGAGAGAGAGAGAGAGAGAGAGAGAGGGGGGGGGGGGGGGGGGGGGGGGTTGGTTGGGTTGTTTATCGGGGATGAAGAGGGGTGAGTGGGCTACGTGTAAAATGCACAGTTTGTATATTTACAATATTATTGTTCAAAGGATGGATAGCACTAGCTATCTGCATGATAAATGTTTATTCACTGGATATGTTGTTACATGTATCCAATGGATAGTGCTGTCCACTCTGACAAAATGTATCCAATGGATAGTGCTGTCCACTCTGACAAAATGTATCCAATGGATAGTGCTGTCCACTCTGACAAAATGTATCCAATGGATAGTGCTGTCCACTCTGACATGGTGATTGGAGAGTTTCAATTTCATTTTCAGGAAAGAAAGCCACCATTGAGAAGGATGAAGTTACAGTAAGTCATTTCCCTTATTTCTTTGTTTATTTGTTATATATAGACATAGACTTTTATTACTCGTGCCCAGGCCAAAGGCCGCACGAGTCTAAAAATGCGACGCTTATTTTTTTCTTCGTATTTCCATGTCGAAAGTTGACTCGTCCCCAGTCGCACTTGTCACATTGGGCCGTCGACACATTCAACTGACCCATCATCGCCTCATCATCGAATAAATACAACTCAAAACCTCAAAAAAACTACACAGGAGACTTCAACAACTATTATTCTTTATTTCTAGTATATTTTTAGGGAACGATATAGAAAAATAATGCTTTTGAGAAACGGTAAACAAACTCGTACACAAAACTAAATGCATCAAGCCAAAGGAATAGCCTGATTTTCAGACGGTCCTTGGTCCTCAAAAATCAGGCTAGCCGAAGGAACGGCTCGACACAAACGTTGAGTAACGTTTAGTGGATATCTAACAAGTGGAAATCGTGCTAGAAGAATAGATAAACACGAATAGCTGGTCATCCATACATATCATCTATGTGTTTTACTACTAGAAAGAAAACCACAAGCTCAGTATACGGTATTTATCTCCGGAGTTGGAAGCCGTATTTAATAGGTTGCTATATCAAAATAAATCTTATTTCCGATCGATTTTTACAATAAAATCCATACTGTAAACTAACCCGGTAGCGCCAACTCTTACGTTTTATCATGGTATTTTATTGTCGTCAGTCGCGTGTAAGCATTTAAATTATTACATGGTGAAGCCGGACTGCAGTTGATCGCCTCCAAAACACTTTATTTCGAAGACTAGATGAAAAATCGACACAACACAGATGTTAATCAAAATCTTCAAAGTTTCATTTCTACTAGCTCAATCATCAAGGGCACGAGTTAACCTTGAATTCAAGGTCTAGTTTAAGTGCAAACACTAAAACCATGAAACAACTTACATGTAGTAACTAAATAGTACAAAATCCTTTGCTTTCCATTGTTTAATTAGTGCCATTTTGTACTATTTAGTTGGTACTTTTTCATGGATATATTTTATGCACTCTAGTACCTGAAGTTTGCAATACAGTTTATGAATTGATAGTATGAAGAGAGAAGAATTGAAATTATGTTTAGCGGGATGCAGTAATTCTTTGCAAAATCACCAATATAAAATAATAATAATGTACCCGTTTGTTATGGAAATGACTTCATTAATTTTCTTCATTTTCTGAACAAGTTTTAAGAAATTGTATATCAAAAGCAATTGTATATCAAAAATGTGAGGTATGATTTTGTTCAGAGATAAGAGCAGACTCGGGGCACAGAAAAAAAGGTAACAGATGTTTTCTGCTTGGGTGTAATGTTTTCCTATTTCAAACCTCTTGGGAATTAGATTATGTCTTTCAGTCTCATCCATATTCATATCTCTTAAATGTTATTGATCAATAAAGAAATGGTAGTCAGTGGAAGGTAGTATCGTCGTGTACAAGTTAACCAACTATGTAATAGGTTTTCCGAACACACAAATAGGACTTAGAAATTTTTGAGGATTTTGGTTCTCCTCACTTAGAAAAAGCCATAAATATTGGTATAAATTCGATATTCATATATGCAAATTAAGAAACTTTTACGATGTCAGTGATCTGTACGTGTTGTTCAACAATAACAAACCTTCAGATGTGAATGATTTCAACCTTTCACTTCCAGAGATTTTAGAAGTTTTTAGCGAATTTTGTTGCCATGGAAATCTTGACAGCTCGCGGGCTCAAACTCTTAAATGTTATTGATCAATAAAGAAATGGTAGTCAGTGGAAGGTAGTATCGTCGTGTACAAGTTAACCAACTATGTAATAGGTTTTCCGAACACACAAATAGGACTTAGAAATTTTTGAGGATTTTGGTTCTCCTCACTTAGAAAAAGCCATAAATATTGGTATAAATTCGAAGGTGGTATGCTAGTTGGTTTCTACTAAAACAATTAGACTACTCGTTCTCGTTTTCCATGAGTTCAAATAGTCAACTTGACGCTACATGCCTCGTTGACTATTGACTCATAGAAAACTCGAACTCGTAGTCTAATTGTTAAATATGCTATTGGAAATGTACGAAGAGGGTACGACTACTAGCCGAATGAATTGGAATAAATTAATTTGAATAGTCGTTCCCCTGAGGGTTCCTGTACATGACCATGACACATTGTCTGAAATGACATAACATTCACATGGGTGACAAATTCAGTAAAGTATAAACAAACTGGTTTCCAATTTGGCCCACAACAAAAATGATTTTAAAAAATTACAAAATTGGGAAAAAATCATATATATATTATATACCTAAGCTGAATATGATTTCCTTTAATAGGACCTTGAGATCAAAGATCTAGAAACTTTATTAAGTGATGAAGGTAACATTGACGATGACTTGATGAATAACAGCTTTGATGGAGAAGATGTGATAATGAAAATCATTGATGAATGCCAAGATGATCAATCACAAGATGTGGAATTTGAAGACAGTGGATTGCAAGTGACTGACTCTGTTGACGAGGACACTCAGACCAAGGTCAAAGCTGAGGACAGCAAAACTGACAAAAGTGCTGCTAAGGAGGATGAGAGTGTTAAACCTAAAGACAGTGAGGCCAAGAAAGAGGTACGTTTTTGTTTTTGTTTTTGTCATTGATGATGATGATGATGAAAATGATGATAATTTGCCTAACAGAATATATATGTAGATTTATTTTATACCATTTTCTGACCAAACCATTTGTTTCATTTAGGCCAGTGCTGCTGAATCAAAAGTTGAAGGGAAAGAAGGTTAGTCTAATCTAATAAATTTATTGTTGTAATTCATTAACACAGGAACCCCAACAGTGTGTGTAACTTCACCTTTCTCGGAACATGCTCCTTTGTCAAATGACCTTACCGTATTTTCCGGCATATTACCCGCAGGTTATCTGTTGATTTATCCATTATTCAAGCAAGGTGCGGGTAATAGACCGGTGCGGGTAATGGACTGATTTGTTTGTCATTGTATTTTTGAAGGTGCTAAGTTTTGTCACTGGGAATTCAAATACGAAGTTTATGATACGTAAATGTCAAAGTGTTTCCTTTGATTGTAAGTTAAATCTTTCGCATGTTCTTTCGAGATTAGAACTAATTCGAATACAGCAGAAATATGAAGCCGTAAACATTCACATCTAACGAACAAGAAATACTCACATTATGAATACCAAAGAATCAGCGTGATTTTCATGTGCTCACACATCATGTGTCAATCAAGTGTCTCTAACATAACATTCCCACGTGCACTAACGAACCATTAGATTTTAGAACTGATAATGCCGAAAGTTGATGAGAAAGACGCTCGGTATAAAAGATGTTTTGTTTTGAATCAGTCGTAGGATTGCATTGGATCGTGATTTCAAGAGTTCATTTAAACTTTCGCCTTTACATGAAAGAAGCTTCATGTATCTTTAAATACTTTACCGATAGGTTTGATTTCTTCTAATTAATTCAATTCTGTGCAAATAACATTACGCTTGATGTTACTACAGTAAGTACGGAAATATTTGAGCGGTACTGTATGTTAACGGTTTTCATATGAATTTATAATTAGATGCGGGTAATACACCGGTGCGGGTAATCTGATGATTTGTTTTCATTTCTATCGTAAATCGTGAGGGTGCGGGTAATACGCTGTGCGGGTAATACGCCGGAAAATACGGTATCTCTTTTGTCTGAAATTGAACATCATGGGAACTATCATGATACTAATAATATTTTTCAACCTTTTCTATAATGGGTTTTGTTAATATCAAGGCACTCAATCACAATGGTTTATATCGCATTGTGCTCTCCTATAACAAGATGTTTGAAGGAGCTGTGTATTGACAAGTACAACTTCAATAGAATATAATGATAATTGTGGTTTTGTTTGACAGGATCGACAAAGATTAAAGAAGAAAAAGCATCCAGTAGTTCAGACTACATTAGTCTAGAAGTGAATAAAAGTGTAGTGATCAAGACTGAGAACACGGCGATGGACACCTCTGAAGCTGACACCTCTAAAGAGAATGGTTTATCAGTGTCATTGTTTGTCCACACGGACGGTATTCAGGATGATCTTGATGAGGAGTTGAAGGCTGCTGAGAAAGCTGAAGAAGACGCAGCTAAAAAAGCAAAAGAAAAGAAAGGTGTGTAAGACCATTAATCATACATGAGACTATAATTATATCATACCTATCGTCATGGTAACAGACAACTTGACACTTGCATGTAGAAAATATTGAGACAGGATATACTTTGGAAATTGGTAGATGATAAAGATGAACAGAAATTCGATAAACACCTAGAAAACCTTGATCATTTGATAGCATTCATATAAATCATTCATAAGTGCCCCCATTTTAACATAACATTTGAAACAAGCACCTGCAGAAATATGCAAGTGCATGGTCTATCCAGGGCACCAGCGTCCAGGGCATCCTTTGATAATAGCTATTTAGCTGATGGGTTAACCCTGGTTATAGAAGCCCTGTATTATCATCATCATCAATGGACTTTACCAATAGAAAAACCAACCTGTAAGCAATAGAGAAAGGCAACTCTATGGGGCTTAATTATTTGTCCCCAAAAATATTTAAAAACATGATTTAATGTTTGAATTGATTATTTGTGTATGTAGAGTCATCCTCAAATGACGCATCCAAAGATGTGAAATCAAAGGATAAATCTGAAAAGGGCGATGAGAAGAAGGACAAAGTATCAGAAACCCCAGACAAGACTTCTAAGAGTGATGGGAAATCGAGGTAGGCTCACTATTACTCTCCTTTACTAGTCAGTAGCAACTAAATTGGGATCTTGTGCTTCTGCATGGTGGTACTGTTTAATCTACAGTACTACCCCCACTGTGTCAACTCTCTAGGGACAAGGAATAGTGCTGGTACAAAATAGAGATGGAAATAATAGCTGTCCAAGTCCTAGGGAAATGCATATCTATACAGGATAAACTAAGGCTAAGATAATGGGGGTCTACTGTGGCTTGTAATGTGCTGGCTGTAGACCCTTTTAATAAATCCCACAATGCATGATTTTCTGCATTTGACGTCAAATTTATTCTTTTGAATTCCATTCATTTTCCTTCATTGTTTTCAGTCTTTGTATATTTTGAATAGAATTCAAAAAAATAAGTTTGACGTCAAGCGCGGAAAATCATGCATTGTGGGATTTATTAAAATGGTCTATAGATTTATTGTGACCCCCTTTCCCCCTCTTCCCTCTTGAATCTAAATTTTTGGCCTTAGTATTGTTGTACCGAATTTCACACGTAAAAGGTACAGCTGCAGGAGTCCATTAATAGGTACTAATGGGCTTCTGACAGCTGACATCTTTTCCCTGTACAGTTGATTGAATTCTTATTGTCTGCTTGCAGCTCTGAAAGCAAAGAGGCTGCAAAGCCCAGTGCCAAGAAGACTCCAGATACTAAAAAACCCAGCACAGCTAAGAAAACTGACGATAAGAAAACACCTGATAACAAGTCCAAAAGTAGCACTGCTGCCAAGGAAAAGAGAGAAAGTGGTAAAAGCCTGTGGGTCAGCAACTTATCCTCTGTTACAAGAGCTGCTGATCTCAAGACAAGGTTTAGTCAACACGGAAAGGTGAGTGGAATATTGAACAAATGCAGAAATGGGACAATATGAAAATCTCATTTAGTTTGGAGTTAGTAATATGTTACAGCCATCTTTTTAACCCTTTGACTCCCACGGCGCCCGAAACCGCCCGTAAAAATCGATACTGCTTTGAAAAATTCTAACTTTCTGAATTTTCGTAACATCGATCTCATGGCCAGTTATTAGTGACAACTAGATAACTCTTCATATTTTAACCTCAAGTAAACTGACTTACAGGTCCGATTTCTGGGCATTAGTTCAATTTGTTTGCCATAAAAAATCAAAAATGCGTGTTTTTGACGCAATTTTACACCTCGAAAATGAACGACATTTGACTTGGATTTTCTTCCAAAATACATCCTTGCGAAACAAAACGCCACTTTCTCAGCAAACTTCCATCTCTCTTCTTGATATAGTCGTGAATTTTGCCCTCTCTTTTCCTTAACTCGCCGAACAATAGCCATTTCCTTAGGCCCACTTTCGCTAACACGTGTTTTCCTTCTGCACGCCCGAAAAGGATGCCGGGAAACATCCGGGAATTTCGGCATAGATCTCCCCCGAAAATCCCTCTTTTAAGAATATATAGAGTGTCGAGCCACTCGGTCCTACAGGCAAAATATTGCACCGGTTGCATTCTTTACAAGTCCAAAGTCGCCAAAAATGCCTTTGTAGGTCCTGGAATCCACCACAGAAAGACCAGAGAGACGATTTCACAATTGAGTCCGCCATTTTGAATTTCCAAACGGCAAAGTCGAAATCTGTTCGTGAATTCGTATCTAAACTCCTGAGTTCTTCCAGGAGAACGGTCTCTACCACACCAGTCAAGCTTAATGATGCTGTCCTGGGGGCTTCTGTGGTGAATAATGGCTATAAACACTCTAAAAATGCAAAATTGACCGCTCCTAGTAGCTACAAGATGCCGTTCCTCGAGGAGATTCACCAAAAGAGAAAGATTACGTCAGAACCTGAGCCCGTGGGCTTTCAGAACTGTCAAGATTTCCATGGAAACCCCTTATATGGAATCGAAATTTCCTATGGCGTGATTAGGTCCAGAAAATCGCTAAAAAACTCAAAAATCTCTGGGTGTCAAAGGGTTAAAGAGTATGCTAATTTTAGATAGATTCTACAAAAACGTAAAAAGTTATAATGAATTGAATTTATAGAGAATGTTATGAAAGATTGAGCTTTGGCCTACATGTAACTACATGTACACTTGTACACAGTGGCTATAATATCATTTTATTGATGGTTTCATTTAAATAATTGATGTTGTTTTTTTGTTGGTTTATTACAATGTCTTGCATAAAATATTTACACACATGTATTTTTTCTCTTTCTGCAAACTACTACTATGAAGGTATAAGGTAATGTCAAATGAGGCCTTTACTGCTGTGCGTTGTGTGAAATGTTTCACCATCTACAGCGTCATCAGACGGTGAAAGCTTAGACATTCCACACAACACACAGCAGTAAAGGCCTCATTTGACATTACCCTATTACTATTATACCATACTGCTGAAGGACAACTTCATTATACTACTATGAAGCTTTTTGCATTCAGTCAGTAATGAGTGAATGAAAGTATCTGTCATCAAGCAGTACTGCAGTATCATAATCACTAGCAACTAGAGTATTTAGGAAAACCTTGATGTGTATTCCAGGTTGTTGGTGCCAAGATCGTTACCAATTCCAAAGCACCAGGTGCACAGTGTTTTGGTCTGGTTACCATGTCAACCAGTGAAGAAGCAGCCAAATGTATTTCACATCTCCACAGAACTGAGCTCCATGGACGAACCATCACAGTTGATAGGGTTAGTATTGGGAAAACAAGTGCACCAGGAAGGGAAAGGAAGTTGGCATTCCAGTTCTATTTACAATGTAGATCATGGGATCAGTATGAGTATATTATGTTATTTCTCTGTGCAAGAACAGTAATGTTGTTTTCGTATGAGTGGGAAATCATTGCTCAACGAATCATAATGCTTGGTCACTGCACTGCACACGTTACCATCACCACATGGCATGAACCGTACCATAACTTTCCACTCTTACGAAAACCACTCTAAGTGACTTTTGATCAAAATCTAAATTCTATTGAATTCTGATCAAAGATCACTTCTAGTACCTTGTGGCACAAACCCCTTAAATGAAATGAAAGACAATGCCTCTCTCTCAGTGAGAACACACTGCAAAAATCAAGACAATGTGATATACCGTGTGTGGTGAATTTATTTTTCATTTTGTACAGGCTAAGGGAGATCGTGTCCCTAGTCAAACCCCCGGAGGAGCCGCAGCCAAGAAACAAGCCGATAAAAAAGCAGCTGACAAAAGAGGTGATACATGTGATTTACAATTTCTAACTCAACCTATTGTAAAGATAAATGTTGTAGCTATTTTTCTGCCAGTTCATTTATAATAATAATAATAATTGTCTTTCTTCATTACTCAAATGTAATTCTATTATTGCTTGGTCTTGTAACAATGGACTTGAAAAAATAACTAAGGGAAATAATTATGGTAGACATACATGTATACTGGTAGATTCATCAATTCAAATACTTTTTGTAAATGAATCCAAAGTCAAGTTGCGAAAACGGTGTTGAGTTGTTATATATCATTGTATATAATCCTTTTCTAGCAACTGCAGACAAATCAGCCGTAAAAGCAAAACCTGATGCAAAAAAGCAACCAGAAAAAGGTAAAAAACCTAATGAAAAGGCATCAAAGCCTGCAGCTAAAGGGTCGTCAGGTAAGAAGGCTCTTGTGATAAACTAGTCTAGACTGGGTTATTTATTCTTGCTCCAGTGATCATTGTTAGTTGAGGTATCATAAGCATGATTGTTTGAGCAAGAATAACCATCACAACTCATATTACTGCTAGTAGTTTAGTAGTAAAAGTGTCACAAGCTGCTGCTGCCCTCTTTGTCTGGATTGAATTTAGAGTTTTTAGCGTTCAGTTGAGTTGGCAATTATTCCTCTTGCGTTTGTGGTCATGTTTGTTGGTTGTCTAGTAGTGATAAAATGAGTCTCTTGTGCACCCCCATTGCACATAGGGAACCTCTTTTGTTGCTTGTCATATCTTTGGTTTCTGTGGTGGATGTTTAAGGGTTATTATGGCAGTGAAACTATGAGTTTCAACTAAAGGCTTAATCAAGAACTGCAATTTTGTGTGATGATTAGGATCGGCGTGCCCTGGTTTTCTGTCGATTTGAACAAACAAGGATGTACTTTTCAGACGCAAACAAGACAAATAGTCGCCGCTTGGTTCTGTCCTGTTAGCTTCGAGCTCGACAGCATTGATCTAAGAAGATCCCAACTCATTGCTACAGCGCTGATGTAGAACTTATCTTTGACCCATTTTTGTTCCAAAAATTGAAGTTCGCGTTTTGCCCCAAGCAATTAATCAGCAATTGATTGGTGTGGTTGTGAAGCTCTGTGGAGCTGTGCAGTAGCTGTAGTAGAAAGTTGTGTGTTAATCTATGCATCAGTTTCATCTCTCAATTTTCTGTTTTGTGACTAACACTAAACACAGGAAGCACTTCGTCCGCCACTAAAAAGGAAGAGAAAAAAGACGATTCCAAGAAGAGCGAGGAAGCTGGTGATCGTGCGGTACTCACAGACGATAACAAAGGCGAGCCTGTCGTGGTCGTCCCAAGCAAAGGCAAAGACGACGAGAAGTCAAGGTCCACATCTCGAGGACGGAAAAGCCAGAGTGCTGAAAAGAACAACGATTCACCAATCAAGTCCCTGGAAGAAATTCGCCGCCAAAGAGTGGAGAAGCAGCGACAAGATCGTGCTCGTGAAGTGAGAATTCAGCGTGAAAAAGAACGGAATATCAGGCTTCGACGTGAACGCGAACGTATTGCACTTGAACGCGCTAAGGAACGTGAACGTGAGCGCGAACGTGAAAAAGAACGTGAAAGGCGAAGACAACAATTCATGCGTGAACAGAGACAGAAACAAGAACAAGAAAGGCTTCGTTTACAACGTGAACTTGAACGACGACGCGAACTTGAACGACTGCGTCGTGAACGGGAGGAGCGTGAACGCCTTGAACGTGAAAGACGTGACCGTGAAGTTATACTTGAACGTGATCGGATTCAACGTGAACGGATTGAAAGTGACAGATTGCAGCGTATTGAACGTGAACGCTTAGAACGTCAACGCCTTGAGCGTGATCGTGATCGTATTGACCGTGAACGTCTAGAACGTTTGGACCGTGATCGTCGTGGATCCGGAATAAAGCGCACTGCTGCAGCGCCATTTGAAGATCCTACAGCACAGCGAGGTGGCTTTTGGCAGGATGCTAAGCGTTCAGCGATGGGGAGTAACAGCAGGCCTGAATTCTTTGGAGGAACTCTTGGAGCACACACAGAACCACCTTCACGACGTCCCGAGGACAAGCTGCAAATTGACAGGCGTGACAGCAAAGGACACGGTGATTCGAGAGGACATTCTGGCAGCAGGTCTGGAAGCAGAGATGGACGTCGGGACGATGATTTCTCTCGTGGTGATGACAGACGTAAAAAGGATGATCATAGTCGACGCAGTGATTCTCGTAAAGACATTCGTGGTCACGCTAGTGACCGTGACAAGGGATGGAGCGAAAGAATGGTTAATGCAAACCCATCACTTGGCGGCCCTATTGATCCTCAGAAAAGTTTGTCTATACTTTTGGAACGTGCTGGCGTTAGTGGCATCCTCGGGAACAATGCACCTGGTGTTAGGTCGGACCTCAGCAAGGGTCTAGACCTTGATATTGGACGTTCTATTTCATCTGGCCATCGCGGCGAATGGCGTCAACCAGATCCAAGGGATGGAAGACCTGCCATGCTACCTCCAGACAGAGGAGGTCATGTACCTGTGGTTGGTGGTGGACCTGATGTCAGGGCGTCTGGTGCTGCCGAAGCCCACTACAGAGCTATGGGACATCCTCATCGTGGTTCGGGTGTGGTTGTCAGCGAACCTGTCAAGGTGTCATCGCGAGACTGGCGTGGCGACCCAAGTGCTGATCTTCAAGCAAGACAACGTGATGCTCTTGCTGGTAGAAGTCGTGAGAGAGGCAGAGGAGGATTGGACTCCAAGTCAAGTGCCCATGTGTACGAATCACGTGATCGTGGAATTCCTCCACGTGATGCGGGTGTGCAGCGTGGCGCCTGGGGTGGAAATCCTATTCACCCTTCAGGTCCCATCCCAGGACGAAGTATGATGGATGACAGATCACGTGGCTCAGCGATGGCAAGAGATGCAGCTCACCACCCTTCATGGGGATCTGTTGGTGCTATTCCTGTGTCTGATGTACGTAATCCATATGGTGGTGGTCCTGATAGAAGACACTCCAGTGGGGGTGACGTTCGTTATGATCCTTACAAAGCTCAAGCCCCAAGGAGTGCTGGCATGCGAAGATACTGAACTCCAGAACTTTATTATAGACTTTCTACTATGAACTCAAGGTTCGATCCATAAACTTCCCATGCTGTAATCAAGTACAAGATTGTATTGGAACATTTAGTTACTTAGAAACATTACATAACGTAAATTCAAAGTGAAATACGTGGTTGTTAAGCGATCAGCATATTGGGCGATGCACGTTAATAGATTCTTGCATGAAATTCAACATTCTTTTTATTTTGATTTAGGTTTTTAGAGTAGGAATAAAGCGCGAAGAATCATACTGCACGAATTTTAGCGTTTATAATTCTAGTTTTGCTGTTTCTTTTGTTTACTGCTTTGATCAGCTGGCATGAAAAGAAATAAAAGTTGCAATAATCCCCACCCCAAGTCACGAGCAGTACGTATCTTATAAGTGTGGCGTAAATGCTGCATAACAATCTTTGGAACGAGTTTGAGAATGCGCATTAATCTACTTCTTCGAAGTGTTCAAGATGATATCCAGTTTGGCATGCGTTGCTGCGTATGGTGTTTCAATCACTTACACCAGAAAGCGCTTTTAATGTACTCGAATGGCTGGCAGTTTCTGCGTTAGATGCACTTGTTCATGACCGTGAATGGTATGTTCGGGTATCTATTACGATAGATAACCAGCATTTCCATCATGGTCGATGTGCGGTTGCCCAATGGGATCGACATTTGGGTTCTCCACCAGAGATCTTCAACGTGATCAAGGTGTACGGGTTATCCATCGAGAGATCATTTGGGTTCTGCATCATAATTCATACCCGGGTCTTCACTGATAAATACCCGGGACCTTCAACGTGATCAAGATGTACGGGTTCTCCATCTAGGGATATATTGGGTTCTGCGGCATCTTGATTGATGCCTGGGTCTCCACTGCGATCCTCCAACATTGTCGAGGTATACGGATTCTCCACCAATATCTTTATTTGGTTTATGGTCTCTGGTACCAAGTTCTAAATGAGATTTACAACGACGAATCTCGTATTCTAAGGAGCTGCTTACCTCGTGTTTCTATAGCTGAGATGACCTGGCTTATTATGGACTAATACGAGAAACACTGAAGGTATTGTTGGTGAGTTGTGCTGATTTAATTATGGAATACTAGAGGTAAATACGTATATACCAAAATTCTACAGGTAGATATGTTGTGCATTCTGAAGACATTCATCAATAGCTGCTCTTAGAAGAATGGTGCATCTTTCCTGGTTTTGATTGACCTAATGTGACTCGAATGTGTGTGGAAATCTGTACAATCCTGCCCGAACTTCATGTATTTAATTGCGCGCTATATGCCGGTTATATACGTCGAGAGATCCATCCAGAAGTCCTTCCAGTAGAATGACGATTGAGGTTATATTTCCAGAATTATTACTAGAATTGACGTGGAAGTCTTCACACTGAATTCTCACTATAACCTGGCTCAATTTCTTGCGCGCCTTGTGAAAATTCCCAATACTTCAGTACTGTTATCTCCATTATAGGATTAGGCAGGTAAGAGATGGCATCAAGCAACCGAATCATATGTTCTACTTTTGGGACAACGCTTTTGTCCTACCCTTCCTGTTACCATCGGACCGTAGTTTGTTAAATTGTTGATATTTACCTGAATCACGTTCACGACTAACATTATGTTTACTAATCGCTCAGTCTATTACAGGCAAGGTATCTTGGTGGACGTAATAAGGTGAGATGCCACATCTGTCCGTCACTGGAGGTGTATCTACTGTGCAACTATCGTAACTAGAAAATACCGAGCGTACAAGTAGCTTCCATTGCCTAGTTGAACTTTGTACTCATCGATTGAAAAGGCCTGGAAACTGGTACAAAGTTAAGGCCCTGTTTACAAGTGGGGAGGGTAATCCTAGCGGTACTGGGTTACCCTAGTACTAGGATTATCCTAGCACTCGTGGGCTTCTTCTTTTTTTACGCGTACATGTTTACAAGGCAGGTACAGCTATGGTTATGTCTTTCCCTTGTAAACGATTTTGCCGGGATAACTCGCCTACCTGGGACAACTTTTTACTGTTGACCGCCATTTTGTTTGTTGTGACGACGCCTTGCGCGGTTTACCAAGCAATTCAATTGACTCGAGGGGAAGGGTAACCCCGATCAACGAAATTTCGCCTGTAAACCGGGGCTATCTTTGACCCTAGTACTTACCGTCCACCCCTGTAAACAGGGCCTCGATGTAAACCGGGAAGACAAAAAGGGGCCTCGTAATCACACATTGTTTCACTACTACATTGCTGCGGGCGCGTCCTACAAGACGAACACAGGGAGCCCAACATACATTTCTATGCACAGGGAACCCAACAATGGGTATTGCACGCGCGCGCTCTACCATAGGAAACGCATCGACAACAAAAAACGCGCATATAAATATCGTTTTATTTATTATAATTTTAAAGTAGTCTCAGAACCAATGGTTGGGCTGCCTGTAGAAAGACTATTTCTGTTGCATTGAAACGTTACTTGCACTTTTCAGAAAAAAGGGAGAGTCTCCAATGGTTGGGCAACATTCCCAAGCGATTAAATTAAATAGTAAACTACCAACTATAGAGGTAGTGTCCGTCTAGGGAGAGGTGGCTGCACCTTCACACTGTTATTTGGTTGGCATTAGATTCCATCCCTCAAAACTGCCTTGGACTGATAGAACGATGCAGTAACACAATAGATTCGTTCTATTGTTTGGTCGGCAAAGGCAGTTTTGAGGGATGGAATCTAACAATAAATATTTACCATTCGTGCAAAGATAAGTATCAGTAGGAAATCAAATGGAGAAGAGTGAAATTTGGGATAAATTTCAGCGTATTTGTCAAAACGGAGCAGATTTTTGACACGTTCCCATTTAATACCATAAAGTGCAAATTTATGTAGAAAAGAACCGACGACATTTTTGTTTTGGAGAGTATCACCACGGCAACAATGAAATATTACGCGATTTGTACTTTATGGTATTACCACTGATTTCATTACTACGCGACCGAAAGTTACGACTAGTAATTGGCAATAGACTTCCGTCGATCCAAAACATCAAATATGCCGAAAGTGGCTTCTTTGATGTCTGGAACTTTTGTGCAAACTGCAAGTCGACTGCATAAAGACCCGATTACACGGGCGATTTTTGGTGCAATTTCAGTGGCTGCTAAAACTGAGCTTTTGTCTGCGGTAATACTTGGCGGCGATTATTTTCCATTCGGGGGTCACACTCCATATAATTGCCATGAAATTACCAAAAATCACCCGTTTAAACGGGCGGCCTTAACAATGAAAACAGGTCGGAAATACACGTTCTACACCAACAATGAGGAATCCAGGACACGACCGTCATTTCTTTGTGTATTAACAGTTGTTAACGTTAAGTTGTTTGTATTCAACAGGTATGTGCGACAGAAAAAGCCTCGATTGTGTACTTGTATTTGTTGTAATAAATGGATTATTAATCAGTGATGGTATATGTGTAGTGTTTTGAGTGGTGCGCGTGAATCAATCGTGGCAGGGGGAGGCCGCCCCCCAATAATCTTGGCTGGTTTTTGTTATAACCTTTACATCCTGAAAGCTGTCACTGAATCCATAAAATCAGTAAAACGTGTAAGTGACGGTCTTGACACGGTTTGAGAAATATTATTTGCCTGAAATGTGGAATGAATGTGCATAGTTAACTACCCTGGTTCCAGAGGCTTTGTAAAAAAAAAACTTATTTCTATACAAACAGGAACAAGCCGAGATGACAGTCAACTAGACTAACTAGACGTTTAATATAAACTTGTAGCTAAAACAGACAAAAAAGTTTACGCTATACGGTTGCTCAGTTGCAAATTGTAGTATTCAGTATGTTGTTGAATAAGCCGGAATAAGTCGTTTTAAAAACCAATTTCGTATTAAATAACGTTTATTGTTCATGTTGATTAAATGGTTTCGATATGTATTTTTTTCCTCTGGGTATAATATTTCGCGTGTTTAAGGTCGCTCCATATAGTTTAAAGGGCCTTTATACCAAATGTAAAAAGCGTATTCGCCTTTTTCAAATTGAGTGTTTTTTTTGATGATCGACTGGTTAGGTTTGCAAGGTATTCGGACCAGCGTTGGAGAGGGAGAGTGTGTGTGTTTTATGGGGGGGAGGTGAAGGGAGAGGATAGGGGTGATGTTTCCAGGGGGGTTTTTGGAGGGTGGCATATGGGGACTGGGGGAGATTGTGAATTTGTGGGGAAATGAAATGTAGAGAGAAGAAAGACGGAAAGAGCTGGAAAGTATGTAAATATATAGGGTGACAAGTGGGTGTTTTGATTACCGACTGGTGGGGGGAGGGGGGAAGGGGAGGGGGGTTGTATGTGGGGAATTGAAAGTGGGATGGAGAGAGGGAGGGAGGGGGGTGTGTATGTGTTGGGGACGCTGGAATCAATATGATACGACCTTTCCCTTGAAGTTCAAGCATTTTTGATGATCGACTGGTTAGGCCAGAGCGATGGGTTTTGCAAGGTATTCGGACCAGCGTTGGAGAGGGAGAGTGTGTGTGTTTTATGGGGGGAGGTGAAGGGAGAGGATAGGGGTGATGTTTCCAGGGGGGGGGGGGGGGGGGGGGGGGGGGGGGGGGGGGTGGTGGAGGGTGGCATTGGGATGTGGGGACTGGGGAAGAGTGTGTGGGGGGGTGGGGGGGGGGGGGGGGGGGGTTGAAATATAGAGAGAAGAAGAGAAAGAGGGAAACAGCTGGAAAGTATGTAAATATATAGGGTGACAAGTAGAGGAGTGGATTTTTGATTACCGACTGGTTAATCCAGAGTGATAGGTTTTGTAAGGTATTCGGATGAGCGTTGGTGGTGGGTGGTCAAGGATCGTGTGTGTGTTATAGGGGGTGGAGGTGAAGAGGGAAGGATAGGGGTGATGTTTACGGGGGGACAATGGGATATGCGAACTGGAGGAGAGTGTTAATTTGAGGGGGGGACTGATGAAATGTAGAAAAGAAGAGAAGTAAGAAGGAAAGAACTGGAAAGTATGTAGCTATGTAGGGTGAGATCGAAGTGGAGAAATGGATGATAAAGATGGAGAGAGGATAGATAGAAGTGGAATGTATGTAGAAAATAGTGGTAAGTGGAGAAATGGATGATAGCAAAGAAGACAAGAAAGATAGAAGTATTGTGTATGTGGATAAATAGTGTGACAATTTTTGATGATCGACTGATTAGGCCAGTGCGATGGGTTTTGCAAGGTATTCGGACCAGCGTTGGAGAGGGAGAGTGTGTGTGTTTTATGGGGGGGGGGGGGGGGGGGGGGGAAAGGGAGAGGATAGGGGTGATGTTGCCAGGGGGAGGGGGGGGGGGGGGGGGTTTGGTAGGGGGTGACATTGGGGATATGGGGACTGGGGAAGAGTGTGAATTTGTGGGGGGATGAAATGTAGAGAGAAGAGAAGAAGGACGGAAAGAGCTGGAAAGTATGTAAATATATAGGGTGACAAGTAGAGGAGTTGATTTTTGATTACCGACTGGTTAATCCTGAGTGATAGGTTTTGTAAGGTATTCAGATGAGCGTTGGTGGTGGGTGGTCAAGGATCGTGTGTGTGTTATAGGGGGTGGAGGTGAAGGGGGAAGGATAGGGGTGATGTTTACGGGGTTGGGCAATGGGATATGGGAACTGGAGGAGAGTGTTAATTTGACACCCGTTCAGCCAACCATATGACAGATCATGAGTTGGGGAATCGTTTTATATGAAAATGATCACTCGAAAGGTTACCATAGCAACGCCATGCCAGCTTTAACAAAGGTCATTTTTCTCATAAAATCAATAAAAACGCACGGTTTACACGGTGAATCTTTTTAATACTTTCCATTATGAAAATTCTACACTTCACCTATCATTTGACAAAGAACTGAAACATCACTACAGAATCCAAAATATTGCAAAATATCGATTTTGCAAAATAATGAAAAATCTGTAGTACCAATTTTTTTCATATTATGCTAATTACTGTAGCCAGGAGCCCATTACTAGGAGCGACATCATTTGCACAAATTGTGCTATTTTTAGACATGCAAATTTCCGAAGAATTTCAAATTGAAAAATAAAATGGCGGCCAAACGGAAGACGCGAGGACTTGATCCAAAATATTGATACAGTCAACTCTCTCGTAAGCGGACACCCTCGGGAATTGAAAAAAGTGTCCGTTAGTATGTCCGCTTACGGGAGAGTTAATTACGTTTTAATCGGTAGAGAAAAATAGCAACTGAACCGTACACCTTGCTTCCCCACGAACAAATGGAGATTTGACAAAACCGATCCCCACTGTTCTGTTGCTCTGTAAAAGGTCATATTTTTGTTGATGTATTGCAAATTAAAGACAAATTCCATTGCCGAAAGTCCATTATTATATGGTGTGCCCGCTTACGAGAGAGCGTAAACAAGAAAAATCCAATTTTCATTTTCAAAAGTGTCCGCGTCCGCTTACGAGAGAGTGTCCGCTTACGGGAATGTGTAAATACAGAGTTTGACTGGGAGGTAAAACGGGGATTTGAAAAGGTGTCCGTAAGTAGAGCTGTCCGCTTACGAGAGTGTCCGTTAGCGGAGAGTTGACTGTATTCTTATTCCATGGAAGTCCAAGTCAATTTTTCCCTTGCACAAGAACGAGACGAACTGTGTACAATAAATGTATCACATGTATCAATAAACTGACATACTGCCAGAGCGCTTAGTGGCGATTTTTAGTTTGGCGACTCACGATGTCGCGAAATTCTTCTACGTTCTTATACCTATCGCTTCATATGTTTATTCTTGTTTTATCAACTTTCTTCTGTTGGTTTTTGATTCATGATTTAGTCTACGTGCCGCAAGAATGAAGCGTTTTCTCACAGTGATTTCGACTCTGATGAGCAAAATCCATCACCTTCATCATCACTGATATAGTTTTGGATAGCGACGCCAACATATTATAACCAACCACACAAATGTGCACTTTGCTATATAAAGAACTTCTTCGCCGAAAGATTGTCGAAAAACAACTGAAACTTTCATCCGACAAACCGTGCCTTAAAGAGCGGCAAAGAACACTAAAACAAGAGGGTTATCACTGAGTGTATGCGAAGAGTTCACCAAAGGCATCTTCAGTTCAGAAGGCAAGAAAGCCGGCACTCCAAGATCAGCCGCTGAATAAAAATGCGATAAAATCTTCATCCAGGCCACAGAAAAAGAAGCTCCCCTGTACCTCACTTCGCTGTTTTAGAAGGAACTTTGTGTCAATGTCGCCGGAGAATTTTCGACAAAATCCTACTTCAATTAGCTTTAAAGTTCGTGATTCATTTTGCTGCGTTTCAGACAACAAATGCTAATTACTGAAAAACACACCGGCGGTTTGGAATATTCATAGCTTGGTTCTCACTGCTAGTCCTGCACAAGTTTAATTAGGTTCTTCGTAAGAGATTATCCATGAAACCAGATCGTTGAATTCCTTCTCAGAAAGAGCAGATGATGTTCGTTTTTTGGCCGGGTTTTGAACTGACCTTTGAACTAGCTTTGTTTTTAGAAGTTCTCGCACTTGAAGTTTTGATATAAATAATAATACCTGGAGTATTCTGTTTTGTTTTTAATGTTTTCAATCATTGTTCTTCCTCGCTTGATGAAGTACTGAAGTCAGACGACGAAACTGATCTGAAATTTCACTAGATTCTGATTCTTTCACTAGAATCACTGGAACTACACGGTCTAGTACGCTTTCGGCCGACATTGAAAGCAAAGCTAGCAGTGTTGAATCTGACGTCAAATTCCTATTGTGTAAGACGAGACATGATTGGTTAAT
The DNA here is from genome assembly GCA_033675265.1 of Actinostola sp. cb2023. NCBI lineage: Eukaryota > Metazoa > Cnidaria > Anthozoa > Actiniaria > Actinostolidae > Actinostola > Actinostola sp. cb2023. The sequence continues at coordinate 69,642 of JAUJYZ010000907.1, read as the reverse complement.
CGCGCGGAATTTATAATGAGTGTTCTATTTTTAGCTCAATTTGTGCAAATGATGTCGTACAAACCTATTATAGGAGAGGAAGGCTCCTAGTAATGGGCTCCTGCTGTAGCTTTATATTACAAACAAATTGTAAAATTATGAAAAGATTTTACCGTGTAGTTTTGGAGTTTCTTTTCAAAAAAGATCGCCCGCGCATGACGTCATCAAAATAAAAATTATTCAAGTTCCATTATTGCGCATGCTCATGGTCTTGCGAGCGCGCGCGTGCTTAAACTATATGGAGCTACCTTAAAGTCTTTTTTCGCGAGGCTTTAAGGGGGGATTAACATATTTCGTTGCCATGGTAATTCGTTGCTATGCAGAGCTTGAATGAGAAGAGATTTCATCGAGCAAGCGCCCAGTGTTTTCCCGTAAGACATACACGAGTTTCACTTCAAAAATTACAAGTTATATATTTTATTGAGCGTTATTCTCTTAATTTTAAGTTTGTTCAATGAATAAATATTCGACATATGATAGACTGCAGTAGTTTAAAGTCAAAGAAGTCAAAGAAAGCAAGCGATAATTCCACTTGAAGAGTCGTTCAAAAGCAACAACACTCAACAGAGAATATTGAACCGAAGTAAAACAAGTCGACTTGTCGTCACAAAAACTTCAACCTAGGAGTAAAAAACGCCGATAAATCAATAAAAAACAATCAAAGATTACCTTACTCAACAGGTTGTTGTTCTAGACTCTGCCTGTCTAAATGAAACAGTAGATGAAGTACGTCGAAGATCGGTGAAAACACCTTGAAAACACGACTGAAAAACTTTGCCGTATCGAAAGACTTTGCACAAATTAATAATTTGAGCTGCATTAAAATGCTTCAAAACATGAGAAAACCACACAAATGACAAGTAAATATCGATCTTCCTTTGTACCTTGAACCAAAAGAAAGTGCAGAAAATACATTTTTCTAACACACCTAAATTGTCATGTATTTGTCTTGCGAACGAAAATTATAACGACCACAGGTAGCCCAAGCCACAAAAACGGCATTTTCGAAAAAAACGCCGTTCTTTTCACGTTTTCAAAAAAGTTAACTTTTTTCTTTATGTATCTGCTAAGAAGAGTATTCTCCACAAATTTGAGCATGGATTTTAAAAACAAAGAAAAAATGGAAAAGTTATGGACAAAAATGTCGTTAAAAATGCAAAGAAACTGCCATAAAAAATTCAATTTTCATTGAAACGCAAAACGCATGCTCAGTCTTCTGCACCTTGATATACATTTTCAGATTATACCAAAATATTTTTAATTCATCAAAACCCTATGAAAAACGGCGGTTTTTTACGATGCGATGACGTCATAAGGACGTACGTGATGACGTCATCACATGTCGAACTTCTACCCTCAACTAACACATTCCGAAAGTTTCATGCCTTATTTATTGATTTTAAGGGGGGATTAACATATTTATTTGGCCCGTTGCTAGGGAAACTTTGAAGGCTCATAAAACTCTTAAAGTGCTACTTGGACGAAAATCGATCGAAATTTAATTTAGAAACTTCATTGAATAATTCTTCAAGGGTCTAAGTAAGAGTTAGTTACCGAGAACGGGGCTGTATATAGCTTAATGCCGACGTGCGAGGTAACTAACAGACTTAGTTCCCAATTCACGTGGTTTTCGCAAAATACCAACAGACCCAAAGGATGGTCTATTGGTTGGAGGACGAACAATAGAATACCTATCTCCTGAGAATTATGTACAATTCTTTCTTTCTTTGTTGTGTGTTGTCTAATTGAAGGCTTTGTAATGGGGCGTTGTTCTCGGGTGGGCGGGAAAACATTCATCCCTCAAAAACCTTTCATATGAAAGCATGCAATCTGAATTTGAATAGTTACTATAAATATTCAGAATAGAGTAGTTTCAATTTTTCACTTCATTTGCAACTATAGCGAGTAGCGACGGCGACATTTTTGTACTGACTTCCCAGACTTCGATATATATTAGCGATATCCTGCTCGATTTGGAGTTACCTACATGTATAGTACTACTGCTACGGTACCTAGTACTACTGCTACGGTAGTTACCGAGGATGGCAATTGCTCAAAAAGGGGAAACAAAAGAAACATCAAAACGATTTCTGATATTGAGCTTGCCAAAAGAAATGAAGCTAGAATCCCAGAAGGGACAAAATGGAGTACATCTTGATGTGTTCGTACTTGGATTGAATGGGCCGAAGAGCGCAATGCAGAGACCAATACCACTTCCACTTCTGATTTATATTATATTTATATTTATGGATTGAATCGGCTCATTATGAATTCACCGGGCTATATGTGTTTGACCCGGGTCAACGCATATAGCCCGATGAATTCATAATGAGCTATTCAACTGATTCAATTCATCAACCCCTCTTTTCCCTGCTGAATATTAAATCCCTCCCCGGGCTTTTAATGACTCTATTGTTCAACCGGTCTACTGATCATAGATAATTCCCTATGAATAACAAAGAAAACCAAGTGAATTGGGAACTAATAATAATTATAACATAGGTATGATATAACGCACGCTCTGATTGGTTGGTTAGCGCACGGACACACGCTACGGCCACGGACACACGCTCACGTGCGATCACGTCATCGTCATAGCGCGCGCGCTCTGAAATCAATCGGAAAATCAAATTGTTTTATTTGAAATTGCAGTGACTATGTTAACGCTTTAGCTGTGCGTCCATCGAGTTATGGAGCACTTGGGAATTTGGGAGAGCACTCGTGATCGAAGCTAGAGGTGCTCTCGGCTACGCCTCGAGCAACTCTTACGCTTCTCTCGTGCTCTCCCAAATCCCCGCGTGCTCCATAACTCGATGGACGCACGCTGAGCGTTGACCATTCCTTAAGTAGTTAAAATCTTTTTTCGATATTCCAGAGGGTCAGTGACGTCATCTACTCAACCCAACATTCAGCTCCATACATTTCTTTGTATTTTGTGAGTCAAAATATCTCAATGTTTTGTTCAGATAACAGCTCTGCATTGAAGACAACTGGTCAGACAATCAATCCTAAGCACAAATAATGTAAGAAAACACCTTCACCCAAACTTTTAGCTTCATAGAAATAAAATAATTCAAGAAACTAAACACAAAGAAATGTATGGAGCGAAGCTGTGTTGATTGTTAGGGTTGAGTAGACGACCTCACTGCCACTTCTAAAGATTCATAAAAATGTAACCAGTAATTGTATGGCTCTTTGAGATTATTTCAGTGAAGTTTCAGCTAAATTAAATTTCGATCGATTTTCGTCCAAGTAGCACTTTAGGTAATGCGATCGTGCATTCGTACGCATCTTTCCTGCGCATGATATTCAACGGCGATTATCTAAAAATCTAAGTCGGTGAGGCTGATTTTTCCACGGTAAGTCTAGGTCAACTAAAGCAAGAAAATCTCAAAAAATGAAGACAGGTCTTCGAGCTATTTTTTTAGTAAATCTACGAAGTGTTCATTTTCCAACTACTTTTCATTGGTTGGGCTTCCTGTGGTAGAGCTCTTTCAATATGGCGGATCATGCATTTTAATATTCAACGGCGAATATCTAAAAATCTAACACGGTGACCTACCCTGATATTTTTGCCCTGAGTAGGTATTTACGAAAGCTAAAACATATCAAAAAATAAGGGTAGGTCTTCGAGCTAAATTTTAAGGAAATCGCCAAAATGTCCAAAAATAGGATCGTATAAAAGGACGGTCAAAATGTATTGTTTTTGAAATTTTGGCTTTGAAAACTTATTGTTCAACACAATGAAATGACAAATTTCGGTTTTTTCATTATATTATGTTAACATATGTATCATTTGAAAGTATTGCTTTTATTATTACCGACCTATACGGACAGCAAGAGCTTGTAATTCCATTATCCATTTTTGCCAGAAAAGATGGCCGCAAGCCCCATCTTTGAAAAATTATATCTTCTCAATGCACTCAAAATCAATATTAATATTGTGCCAAGTTTAAAAAAATTGTTCGACAAAAAATTGCACGATCGCATCAGTTACCTTAAATGCAATACATAAGGCATGAAACTTTTGGAATGTGTTAGTTGAGGGTAGAAGTTCGACATGTGATGACGTCATCACGGACGTCATCGCGTAAAAAAACGACGTTTTTCATAGGGTTTTGAAGAATTAGAAATATTTTGGTATAATCTGAAAATTTATATCAAGGTGCAGAATTTTTTTTTTTTAATGGCAATTTCTTTGCATTTTTAACGACATTTTTGTCCATATCTTTTCCATTGTTTCTTTGTTTTCAAAATCCATGCTCAAGTTTGTGGAGAATACTTTTCGTAGCAGATACATAAAGAAACTAGACGCTCTTGTAGCGTTAAGTCGGGCTTCTTAAAGCAAGCAGTGGTTGCTGCGATCGGTAATCTCGACTGAATCTGATTTGCTCTCGACCATATATCCATTGTCAATGAAAAATTGTCAATGGCAATAAAGCTCGAGCAAGAGCCCGCGCGCCGTAGACTAATGCATCAAACACGTAGGCAAGGTAATTCATTATAAACGCACTATGGTTTAGAATGATCATAAAGTATTGTATATGTACAATAATCAAATCTCCCAGCACAAGAATAGCTTTTTCTAGAATATCACAATCATCAAGAGTATTTACCATGTCTTCTACTGAATACATGAAATTCCATACACAGGACGTGACGAGATAACGATCGCTTCTACAATACTAATAACTTAATACTGATTGTACAAACAAAATCTAACCGTATTTTACTAGCATTTAACGGCCGCATTTAACACAATGAAACAAAACAAAAGAATGACGATATTTACTGTGAGGACTGTAAGAGCCACATGTGCTGAATAAGTACTTTTCCAGACGCTTCGTGGACGATCATCTTTCGCTTCATCTAATATGGCGACGTTCAAGTTCAGGTCAAGATCAGTCTTGCTCTTGCTTTTCTTGCAATCAGAGTAGTTCTTTTCAGCTTCAGAGTTCGTTGTTAAGTCAATAGTCATTGTTTTGTCATTTTGTCATTTAGTTTGTGTTCACAGTTTTCTCATTTGCTTTTGATATTTCATAACATTTTGACTTTAAGACTTTTTCAAATATGATATTGAATCCGCGGAACGACCTGGTCCGAAAACGCTCCACATCTTTTAGAGTAGGTCTACCGCTAACGGTGTGTGAGTTTGTATGTGAGATGAGCGTATTAGACATACTTCGTTCAAATGTTTTTACTCACGATAACAAGACGACATAACCTTCCTTCGACAAGGTTTAGGTTTGTCTCGTCTTGATCCGTCTTGATAAGCCATGTGGTGTGAGCCTTCGGTGATTATCTTAGCGGCCGGCACAGGGCGCATGCGCTGGATTTGAGGTCAACGAAGACGACGACGACAAAGCACGCTTCTCATTTTTAGAGTCGGGTCTTCCACAGGAAGCCCGACTAAAAAGTTAACGTTTTTGAAAACGTGAAAAGAAGGGCGTTTTTTTTGTGGTCGTTATAATTTTCGTTCGCAAGACAAACACATGACATTTTAGGTGTGTTAGAAAAATGTATTTTCTGCACTTTCTTTTGGTTCAAGGTACATAAAAATGTACCCAGTAAGGAAGATCGATATTTACTTGTCATTTATGTGTCTTCTCATGTTTTGAAGCATTTTAATGCATCTCAAATTAAATTGTGCAAAGTCTTTCGATACGGCAAAGTTTTTCAGTCGTGTTTTCAAGGTGTTTTCACCGATCTTCGACGTACTTCATCTACTGTTTGACATGTTTCATTGTGACAGGCAGAGTCTTGAACAACAACCTGTTGAGTAAGGTAATCTTTGATTGTTTTTTTTATTGATTTATCGGCGTTTTTTACTCTTAGGTTGAAGTTTTTGTGACGACAAGTCGGCTTGTTTTACTTCGGTTCAATAATCTCTGTTTGTGGAATTATCGCTTGCTTTCTTTGACTTCTTTTACTTTAAACTACTGCAGTCTATCATATGTCGAATATTTATTCATTGAACAAACTTAAAATTAAAAGAATAACGTTCAATAAAATATATAACTTGTAATTTTTGAAGTGAAACTCGTGTATGTCTTGCGGGAAAACACTGGGCACTTGCTCAATGAAATCTCTTCTCATTCAAGCTCTGCATAGCAACGAATTACCATGGCAACGATTAAAAAAAATCGAAGGCCTCGCGAAATTAAGTACGAATAAGGTAGCCATGACTCGAGCTTTTAACACAGTGAAGACCTACGCTGGCGAGTGGTTTGGGAGTTTAGTGGTCTTTCAACGACTGAACATTGTCACAGCACGGAACGTCCTTGACCGAAAATGAGTCATTGACACCCGACTCTTATTTTCCTTGCGTAAAACACGAAGGCATACATTCGTATAACTCTCCATTATGATAATGAGAAAATAAATTCCAGAGCGAATAATTTTTTGATTCAGTGATTTCTACCCATAGGTACTCCCGTTCGGTCTAGTCGCGTAGTCGTGAGGGCGGTCAGCGACAACGTTTTCTGAAATGACTGTATAAGGCCACGGACACGGAAAATTCAAATTGTTTTATTTGAATTTGCAGTGACTATGTTATAAAAGAAATGGTCAACGCTTTAGCTGTGCGTCCATCGAGTTATGGAGCACTTGGGAATTTGGGAGAGCACTCGTGAAGCTAGAGTTGCTCTCGGCTACGTCTCGAGCAACTCTTACGCTTCTCTCGTGCTCTCCCAATTTCCTGCATTCTCCATAACTCGATGGACGCACGCTAAGCGTTGACCATTCCTTAAATAGTAATCTGCTTCACCTATGGACAATAGAGTTATGGGAATGCGAGTCTTGGATACGTAGCCCATAGTCTAACTGGTCTATGGACAGGAACAGTATAGCATGACACAATATGAGTTGAAATTCCTAACTTTAATTACCGAAACTATTACTCCGGGCTCCCACACCGGAATCTACAAAAAGGTGTCATACGAAAGCCGGTTTGAAGCCAATGAGGAGGTTGGAATCCCGAAACTGAGACCCAAGTCTTTCTACTAATGCTTCGCCATTTACATCAAGAGGGTTTGACGCTGACGTGCCATGACTCGTACTACCCATAACTTTGTCTATCTGTGTATATAGGTCTACCATTTCAGTAGATTTCCATCCGATATGATGAGCAACGTCTTCCTTCGAGGCACCAAGAAGCCTGAGGAGGATGGCAGTTCCACCCCTGAAGCTGGTTCACCATCGTGGATGCCGAGTGCGTAAAGGTACAGAGAGAATCTCGCTTGAACAGCAGAAACAAGAAATGGGGCATCGATAACTCCACGACCATTCTTTGAAGTTGGGCGGAAAAGGTAACCATTTGAAAGGCTTATTCCCGAGGCTCTTGATAGGTCCATGTAAAATTCTAGGTTTCTGACCGGGCAGATGGCAGGATTTTTACATTGACGGACGGGAAAAACTCGCTTCCCTCTAAGTGTCTTTCCTATGCGTTGGTGGATTAAGAAGTTGTGACCGTCCGGGTTACGCAGGACATCCACAGTTTTCACCCTACCCAAGTCTGAGGCCCTATCTCCCGAGGAGAAATTAAGGGCGAAGAAGACTGTGTTATTCTCTTCTAGAATACTGGAGAGAGCACTAAGAAACGTGTGTCGTCAACAACGTCTTCTTTAATCTCCGATTACTAATCACATACAATGAGTATTATACCAAGTGTCACTCATAATATTCATAAGCAATATATTACAACTCTCCCTAAAAGAAAAATAATGTTTCTATTATTTGGGAAGCGTAAATTAACAACAACAACATGTGAAATCAGTTCGACTAATGTTCAATCGTCAAAACCTAATCTCGTCGGTTTCTTGATCAATCTTCCTGACCGTGTGTGATGTCCTTCGTCCTGTAACTCTGACACTCCTGTAGCTCGTTCGACTCCTGTAGATTGTTCGTCCCTTTGCTGCGTGTCAGTCTCGCCTGTATCGACTTTTGGAGAGGCTGACTTGTCTTGGTGTAGGTGCTTTCTATTTCGACGGTAGACGGCTCCATCAGGGGTCTCCACCCTGTAGCTTCGTGGTGTGTCGGCTACCTCGATCACCTTTGCAGGTTTCCAATCGCCGTCTCGTTGGATTCGAACTGTCTCTCCTGTATGGAGTGATGGCAATGGGGTGGCTGACCTGTCGTAGTTGGCTTTTTGTTCAGCCTGTTTCTTCTGAAATCTGACCATCGTCTCCTGATGACTGGTTGTTTCTGGCAACAGATGACTTGTGGTGCATTGGCAGAATAGAGCGTAGTCGCCTAGCCATAGACAGTTGTGCGGGTGACTTGTAGTTTCCCACTGGTGTGTTGCGCTGTTCAAGCATGGCAAGGTATGGATCCTTCCCATCACGTTTGGCCTTCTCTAGCGTCCTCTTGACAGTCTGCACAGTTTTCTCCGCAAGACCATTCGACTGTGGATACTTGGGACTTGACGTAACGTGTGAGAATTTCCAGACAGCTGCAAACTTGGCAAATTCGGCAGAGCTATACTGTGGCCCGTTGTCCGACTTGAGTGTCTCTGGTATGCCGTGTCTCGCGAAGAACTGCTTTAACTTCTCGATGACAGATGTACTCGTCGTGTTGTGTAGCGATGAAACTTCCCAGTAACGGCTGTAATAATCGACAACTACGATGTAATTGCCGCCATTCCATGTAAATAGATCCGTGGCTGCGATCTGCCAAGGGTATTGCGGGATCTCGTGTGGTATCATCGGTTCTTTGGTGTTGCTGTTTCTGAGCTCTTGGCAGATTGAACAGTTTGCTACGGTGTCCTCGATCTGCTTACTCATTCCGGGCCAGAACACCAACTCTCGGGCTCGTTGCTTGCTTCTCTCGATATACCGAGATGTCCTTCGTGGATCTGTGCTAGAACATCTTTCCGCAACGCTTGAGGTACAACAATACTTTCGCCTTTGAAAATAAGACCATCGCTAACATGGAGCTCGTCTTTGATTGGCCAATATTCACGTACTTGTTTTGATGTATTTTGCCTGTGTTTTGGCCATCCTTCTTGAATCGTCTCGATCAACTTGACCATTATCTTATCGTTGGCTGTTTCTCGAAGTAGTTCAACTAACTTCTTGTCGCTAACTGGTAGATTTGCTGTCATGTTGTGGACGTACAGTACAAGATCTTCGTCCTCGTCACCTGTAGTTGGAAGGTGTGCCCTCGAGAGCGTATCTGCAGTATAGAGTTCCTTTCCAGGCTTGTACTGGAGGTCGATGTTGTAACGTTGTAGTCGAAGTAGCATGCGCTGTAACCTTGCTGGTGCCTTGTCGAGCGATTTGGTGATAATGGAGACCAGCGGTCTGTGGTCTGTTTCCACTGTCACTTCCTTGGCGTAAATATATTGATGGAAACGTTCACATCCAAATACCACTGCTAACAACTCTTTCTCGATCTGCGCGTACTTGCATTCAGTTTCCGTAAGCGAACGAGAAGCGTATGCGATCGGTGAGCCGCCCTGCATCAGTACAGCTCCTAGTCCAGACTTACATGCATCTACTTGTAGACCAACTGGCTGCTTGGGGTCATAATACTTCAACACTCCTTTTACTCGTCTCCGTCAGAAGTTTCTTGATGTCGTTGAACGACTGTTCATGGCGCTCGGTCCAGTGCCAGGCAACATCTTTCTTTAGAAGCTCGCGTAAGGGTGATGTGACTTCTGATATATTTGGCAAGAACTTTGCCACATAATTCACCATCCCAAGTAGTCGCTGGATGCCGTGTTTGTCCTCGGGAGTCGGCATACTGGTGATTGCCTCCAGTTTGGAAACATCTGGCTTTACTCCGTCAGTCGTAAGTACATGTCCAATATACAAAACTTCAGAACGTCGAATCTTACACTTGTCGGGGTTGAGCTTCAGATTGCTCTCTCTTGCTCTCTGTAGCGTTTTCTCTAGCCTTTCGTCGTGTTCCTCTCGTGTGCGTCCCCAAACGAGGATGTCATCGATGTCGGTTTCGACTCCTGATAAGTCTTGAAACAACTCATGTAATCTCTTATGAAACACTTCTTGAGCACTGTGAATACCGAAAGGCATTCGGGTAAAACGGTATCTGCCGTAAGGCGTCGCAAACGTAGTTAAAGTAGAGCTCTCGTCGTCCAAAGGAATCTGCCAAAATCCTGATCTGGCGTCTAAGGTTGAGAAGAATTTTGCTCCACTTAGCCTTGTTGTTATCTCTTCTATCGTGGGAAGATGATAGTGCTCACGCTTGATTGCCTTATTCAATGGGCGAGGATCTATGCAAATTCTCAACTTGTCGGTGTTCTTCTTTTCAACAGCAACCATTGAATTGACCCAATCTGTCGGCTGATCCACTGGAACAATGATGCCTTGATTGCACATTTCATCCAGCGCTGCCTTCACTCGGTCCTGTAGGCCATACGGCACTCGTCTCGGGGGGTTGATTACTGGTTGAACCTCTGGATCCAATACGATATGATATGGACGCTCCAGACATCCGATTCCTGTAAATACGTCTTTGTACTCTTCTCTGATCCTTGCCGCGAAAGTCTCTGTGTTCTCGTCGCGGTCAACGGCACTAATAAACTTTATCAGACCGAGTTCTTTGCATGCAGAGATACTGAGAACTGGTTCGCTCTCTATGCTTGTAATGAAAAATTCCAGATTTCGCGTGATGCCTTTATGTTTGGATTGTAGCGTGCAAACAGCTTTGACTGGGATGTCCTCACCGTTGTAGGCGCTTAATCGAGCTTTTGGCTTTCTCAGATCTATCTTGGAAGTTTCTGCAATCTTCCTGTAGGCTGAATAGGGAATCACGTTAACTTCGGCACCAGTATCTAGTTTCAGACAAATTTCTTGATTGTTTAATGTCAATTTCACATGTTCGGCTTCCGATTGTCGGTTGCGATCAATAGATTCCACGGTAACGCTGACGCTTTCTAAAAATAAATGATCTTCGTTACCCTCATCTTGTTGAATGGAGTTTACATTCTTGCTCGAACGGCACATCTTTGCGTAGTGGTTTAGTCTCTTACATTTGTTGCACTTCTTTCCGAATGCTGGACACTGTCCTTTCGGATGATTTGAGCCACAATTTCCGCACACAGCACGTGTGTTGTCTTGTTGGCGTTGTGTAAATTTCTTTGTTTCCTGTGGCTTATCGGCGCTGCCTTTGTGCTGAGGTCGGTTCGATGCTCGATGCTTTACCTGACTCACATTTGCTTCACTGCCAAACAATTTCAATTGCTCTTTGGATAGCTCAGCCACTCGACAAATTTCGACTGCTCTCTTGAGGCTCAACTGCGATTCGCGTAGTAATCTCTCACGAACGGTTCGCGATGAAATTCCACTCACGATGCGGCTACATATCAAATCATCTTTCAGTTCTCCCCACTCGCATGCAGCAGCGAGAGTTCTTAACTCTGTAACGTACTGATCGATTGACTCACCGGATGCTTGATCCCTAGTTAAGAAGCGATGTCGATCGACCACCAGATTCTTTCTCGGCTTACAATGTGCCTCAAACTTGTTGAAGAGAATCGCAGTAGACACTACTTCTGACCCGTCTTCGTCGACTTCAAACTCGAATGTATCCTTTATCTCTTGGCCGTCCCTGCCGATCATGCACATGAAGATTGCGACTTTCTCTGCTTCGTTCTTCACCTTGCATGTTGCTGCTAGGTAATACTCCATCCCTCGCTTCCAACGTCTCCACGTTTCTGAGACGTTGTGCTGGCTCGTGAAGTCCATCTCACCGGGACCTCTTATTTGGAGTTCGTTCATCTTCACTGAAGAATTAAATTTCACTGAGCTGTGTTTTGGGTTCTTAAAGTTCTGACACCATGTGTTATTCTCTTCTAGAATACTGGAGAGAGCACTAAGAAACGTGTGTCGTCAACAACGTCTTCTTTAATCTCCGATTACTAATCACATACAATGAGTATTATACCAAGTGTCACTCATAATATTCATAAGCAATATATTACAAAGACCAAGTCGCGAGATAAAATGTACCGCTCTATTGGGGATATATTGCGGTCTTGGAGTAAAGTACGGAGGTGAACCACAATTTTATAAAATTTATCAAAAAACATAGGTGTAGCTTGCTTTGTGGATACCCTTGCTTGAGCCTGCTCCAGTTGCACGGACTTAAGATAACTCTTAACGGAATGGTGTGCGGCAGGATTTCTGTCCCTGAACCGAGTTATCATTCCAGTCGCCCGAGCGACCTTCATAATTGAAAATTGAACGTAGTTTTCCAATAGTAGAGTCTATGGTACCCGCTGATAGCCGACAAGGGCAGCTACATGGATGTTTTCCTTGCTGGCCAAGGTACTGACATCCGTCTTTGTGCACTTGGGTTCTGCCTTTACTGTCTTTCCATACAAGATAACGTATAATGTCTTTGGGGGAAGCGGATAGCAAAGTCTTAGGGGAAGGAAGGAACTCCAGAAATTGTAGAAGTTCTATTTCCATATGAGATTTTTGTCTTTCGTAAGCCCTAGAGGTTCTTGCTCGATCTAGATCTCTGATCCTAGAGTCAATGGCTGGAAGGTCAATCTTAAATTTCTCAGAACGGGGCTGTCTGATACAGATGAGCATCGTTTCATGCCGCACCGTTGGCAGAACTGAAAGCAATCATCGTTCGGGTAAGAGCAATGGGAGCACGCCAGGGCAGGACGCCAAATCCGCGGGATACCCTATGCATAAATGAGAAGAAGAGGAAAAGGGGGTTGATAAAGGAAACGAAATTTGAACGTATAAAATAAGACTAACATGTTTTATTTCTTATTCGACTGAAATGCCTATAATATGACGTGTAAATATTCATCATGCAATTTACTATATTGTAAAATCATTGTTATCATTTCCCATGCTCAAAGTCTGAATGCCCAGAGGTCCCAGCTGAGCGGCCTGGGGGAGAACCCTTCCACGGCCGATGGGAAGAGGAGCACATCTTGGGCGTCCTTTCGTCCAAGGCAAATGGAATCATAGGCGCGATTTGAGACAAGAGGCCACCAAAAACGGCGCGGTTGCACATCCTGCACAACGATTGTAACGGGACAATTGTAAGAAGCCAGAAAGCGTAGAACAGGTCCAACCAGAATCAAAGGAGGGAAGACGTACACGTTGTCCTGGAGGTTGAGGGATTGTGCAAAAACATTCACACCAGAAGAGTTCTTGGATGGCCAAGGGGTGAAATGTGGGAGGGGTTGGTCGTCTGCACCTCTTTGGACATTCGAATCGAGGGACATCAGATCCACAGTATAGGGGACCCAACGTGCTTCTAACTGTTTCCACACAGGGATGGTCAGCATACAATCGTTCTGAGATAGCGTTCTTGATGGAGCGTCAGCTACATTACCTTTTGATGGGACGTAGAAGAGGGACAATGCAATATTGAATTTAAGAGCATGTGTCATCACGCCAGGATTATATAGTTATTACATATGTAAGATATACATTTTCGAAACGTTTTCGATCATTCGATCATCATCAGATTCAATGCTGGAGGTCAATGGTGAATGAAATTAAATACTTAAGTGATACCTCTAGGGAATTTAAGAGCAGTTTCGTACACAGATTTTATGACATCTGAGTAGGCGTGGCTTTTGCTCCCTTGATTTCTCCAGGCGTGAACAAGGGGTAGGCTATCAACGTGGCCATCTACCCGGGATCCTCGAAGTAGATGTCCGACGGCAACCAGTGTATTGCGGAGAGCAAAGGCTTCCCTAATCAGTATAGGTTGAGACAAGTCGTCCGGATGCCAATAGTCTCGAAGGTGTTGCACTTTCCCAGGTTCCAGTCTGATCTCTTTCCGGAGGTCTCCCACTACTTTTATCGGTTTATGGGGTGTTTTGTTGCTTGCACCAATAGCACGATAACATGTGCGCGTATAAAGGCGGGCGGCTGGCACGGCTATAGCAAAGGAGGTAGTCTTACCAGCAAAACGTTGCAGCGATTTCCGATCTACCTCTTTCTGGGATAAGATAACTTCTCTTAAAGTTTTGAATTTTTGTTTCTTATCCTCTGGTAGGATAAAAGCTCTTTTGTTTGAGTCACACAAGTATCCCAAATACCTGACAGACTGTGCAGGGGAAAGGGATGATTTGGATAATGCCAACGTATAACCAAGTGAAGTAAGGGTAGAAGTAGCGATATACGCAGCAGCCTCAGCTTTCTGGAGGTCAGACCAAGGACAAGAGTCGGGGGTCACGAGTTGTCCCATGTGGCGATCATCAATGTTGACTGCAGGGTACCCCAAGGGAACGGATATGGCTTGTAGCAACTAGCCCAATGGAATTGTAAACAAAGGCGCTTGCCTTTCAACCAAAAGGAAGAGTGGTGTATACGAAATAACAGTTTTTCCATGATAGACCAAATAACGTGCGACTGGAGGATGTGAGAGACACATGGTCATAACCACCTTTGTCGTCACAAACCGTCTGGAAATGGTTTGCGCCATCGTATCTAGGGAGGTCTGATAAGTAATCAAGGCTGAATGGTAAGTCTTTTACCCACAGATTAAGGAATCGTTCATCATGGCACATGCGCGGCTTCGTTGGTTCGATAGTAATAGGCATCACCAGGTGGGGTGGGTCTAACCTTGCCTACCGCGCCCCAAAATACAAGAGATCCATTAGCTACGAGCTCAAGAATGGTACTGGAGATAAATTATTCAAATGCGTCACAGGAATGGCTGTTAGGGAATATTTTTGTCGGTGGCGATGGTCCGTCATAGAATTGGCCTGCAAAGGACCCTGTAAAGGGCACTATAAAACTCCAAGCGTCTACTCCATTAATTACGAAAGATAAGATGTCGTCCACACCGGTTAGTGGAAAGATTGACTTCCATTGATCGATATGGTTGTGCAGTTCACCGGGGACAAACCACGTTGGATCCCTGAAAATTCCATCACTAGGGCTAGCGAGAACGTGTGTCTTGGATACCAAAAGGGGTGGGGGGCCTGGGCCGACAATATCGATGGGCTCACCCTTCCAGTTACACCAATGTATATCGGGTCTACGCGCGGTTGGCTAACCCTCCGATAAAAATCGTTAATCTTCTGACGTTTTTTTGGAGGGTCCTGGAATGACACAGTTAAAGGCGCGTAGACGTGTCAATAGGAAAGGCGCAGCCCACCGAATTGTCGGCCCTAGGCAACCCCGAGGGGCATAAAAGGCATAAAAGGCATTAGACGCCCGCACCTAGGTACAACAAGACGGTAGTAAGAAAATAGAAAGTGTGCCAAGTGTTCCATAAATTTTATTAAACGAAAATCAGAATAACAATGTTCATAACGAAGTCAAATCAAATCCTATTACATGTACAATGGGTTGCAATAGATGCTAAGGAAAATCCACTGATCAGTTGAAGCACTGCCTTTGGTAATGGCCGAACTGTCCACAATTGAAGCAGGTTCCCCTGCCTCTTGGACCTCTACCGCTCGGCCTGCCGCGGCCCCGTTGTGGTCTGGAATAAGGATGGAACAAGCTAGATGCAGACCTGTGTTTTGTCATCTTGGCAATGGAAGTCACTATTTTGCTTTCTTCCTTGGTGCCAATCAAACGAATGATGACATCCCCAAAATCTGGTGCATACAAAAGAGGTCTGCATTGCCTAAGTATGGCTTCAAATTCGGCTGCTTGGGTATGACCTGAAGTCCTGGCATCATCAGCTAACTTTTGAAGGGCAGCCATTATGGAGGGCGGGTCTCTGGTGAATCTAGTAGGGGCGGAAGACAACTGCCTCACTTGCACGAGGGCGGCCTCAACGTTTCCAGAGGTGGATTTAGCCTTGAGTGAATCTAAATCCTCTTTAAGACTCTTTATCTGTGCGGAAAGCTACGACAAAGGGAACCAAAAGGTAAACAAAAGGCCTACAATTGAGAACAAATGACAAACTAAAGGGAATGAAAAGGTGTATATTCAGTGATAACGAGCGTACCCAGGGGAAGGGATGTACTAAATAAACAGTTAATGACTAATTAGAAAGTTGACAAAGGATCGAAAATACCATAAGCAATGGTACAAAGCATATAAATCAACAACTTGGTGCCATGGGAAAACCAGCAACGGAGGTAAACGAATTTGTAATGCAAATCCGGCGATTGCAAAATAACCTAGAACGCGTTTATAGAATAATATAAAGTGAAGTAAAACACATTTATCGCTCTATTCTCGACCTCTACCGAGCAATAAAAACGAGATTATCCGTTCTCAGCCACTACTGAGCTATACTTTTTCCATCTTAAAGATACTCGTTCTCAGCCACTACTGAGCTATATACTTTTTCCATTTTAAAGACACTCGTTCTCAGCCACTACTGAGCTATACTTTTTCCATTTTAAAGACACTCGTTCTCAGCCACTACTGAGCTATACTTTTTCCATTTTAAAAACACTCGTTCTCAGCCACTATTGAGCTATACTTTTTCCATAGTTTAAAGACACTCGTTCTCAGCCACTACTGAGCGATACTTTTTCCATCTTAAAAATACTCGTTCTCAGCCACTACTGAGCTATACTTTTTCCATCTTAAAGATGTGACTCGTTCTCAGCCACTACTGAGCCATACTTTTTCCATCTTAAAAATACTCGTTCTCAGCCACTACTGAGCTATACTTTTTCCGTCTTAAAGCTACTCGGCTCAGCCACTACAGAGCTATACTTTTTTCATCTTTACATTTGCTAGTTGTCAGCTACTAGTGAGCTATACTTTTCGCAATACTACTAGAACCGGACCCACCCATATACCATGTGCGTGCACGAAACGAACAAACCTACGACGAGCAAGATTACGGTTACAAAGAAAAGTCAATATACCTCCTCGGCAGTCGGTTCTTGTTGTGCTGCGGCTGCAGCTGCCTCATCCGCATTATTCTCAGCATTCTGATTCACTTCTCCCGGAGCCTCGGGTGGTAGCTGGACCACTGCAGGTATAGGTTCTTGTACTTGAGCGTCCATAATCAATCTTCTAGTCCTTATAAGCAGAGCTTAACCAAGTCGCGAAGGCGCCAGCTTAAGCGGTTATGTTAATTTATAATTGCTCTGCCTATTTTATAGTAGATGTTACGCATGACTACACATTAAATAGTCAACGAGGCGCGTAGCATAAACCATCCAGTAGCTCAGTAGAAAATGACAGAAACAAGCAACAGACAACAATTCGTCGAGAAACTCTTCCGAAACATTAGCAAAACGCGTCGACGAAGCCGCCATTTTGTTTGTTTACCTCTACTCACGGTCTATGAGCTGATAGACCACTAGTAGCCAACCAATCAGATTGCAGGATTTGCGATAGACCACTGGATGTTACGAGCATTTGAAGATTTCTAATGTTTATCAATGATTGTAGCGGCAAAATAAAAATTCTTAGCTTCAAGTTGGTCACGAACTTTCAATTTTAGTCTGTGATAGGGTATTGATTTTGAAGCTTATGTCTGGAATAGGGTATAGATTTGGAAGCCTAGGTCTGAGATAGGATACGGAAAATTTCCGTTTTTAGGTCTGGGATAGGGTAAGGTTTTTGGGATCATGGCGGCACACCCCTACCCATAAAATGGCCGAATACCCACCCCAGGGGATTGTTACTTCTATCTTTTCCCCTAAAGCAGGAGTATGTGTAAAGTGTTTAGATCGATAACAAGTATTAATGACTGATATCTACTTTTTAATGCATTTGAGGCACATGCTGTCCGCGTTTTACAACTGACCGATGTTCCTACTCATGGCACTCTTGTGCCATATCCTTTCTTGTGTCTTCAATGAATTTGTTTCCAACAGTATTATACATATTAATCAAATGCTTGACTATGGTTGCCATGCAGCCAATTTTCTTGTCTTCGGCGTTAAGGCAAAAAACGTACTCTGAGAAGTCTGTGCACATCTTCTTGTCTCCAAATATGGCAATGTATTTGTGGATACAGTTTTTGTGGACTGCCAGAGCGCAAGGCTTGGTCGCATCATGATCTGGAATGATCAAATATGGTTCTTGATTATACAGTAACTGAAACCCGCATATAAGAAACTGCAGATTAAGAACCTCCAGGCTGAAATTTAGCCAATTAAGCACCCAATATATAAGAACCAGTTCAGTCTGACAAATGAAGCAGGTTCTTATGTGAAAAATGACTAAAGCTCAGAACACACAGGTACAGTTCAGGTGCTGAATATGCAGAAATATTATATTTACTATACAGTTGGGTTGTTAATGATTAGTGTGAATATTAGACCTTTCAGGGTCAATAGTTCACTAATTAAGACAAATTGTAAGGAAATACACCATACTGTATCAGGAACAATAATTGTTTTTTTTTGCCCTGTAAATAAGAACCTGTTTTAAAAGAACCTATTCAGCCTGATTTCTCACTAAGACGGCCAATATATAAGAATCATTTCAGCCTGACTTGGAAAAATAGGCCGGTTCTTTTATGCGGGTTTTTACTGTAGTAGGCAAGACAAAGTTAGGAAATAACTATTTTAGGGAATGTTACAATTTTCTACGGTCTAATAATACACCCTATGCAAGTGGCAGAATCGTGACACTCATTTCGTTTGTAGTTGGGAATATGTTGGCAATATATGACCATCGCTTTCGAGAGAGTGCGTTTAAAAACACGTGCATGTACCAAACAGACCTTTCCCGTATTCTGCTTCAATACACACTAGCACCAGGTCGAGACAGTGGTAGACACCATGCATCTTACTGTATCTTGTCGACCCCAATATTGTTCGGCAACGATTTGAAATTACAACAATTTTTACCAGATATCGAACTTTGGTCCTACATGCCTCGTGTCCATGCATTTTGCACTATATAATACCATGATCACCTCGGTTTTCATTGTTCCACGAGGGACATTTAACAACGAACATCCCTCGCGAAAGCTCTAAGTCAAGCATCGCTCATGCATAGTAATGAGGGAAATTTAGACTAAATCTCCCTCATGAATACAATCATGAGGGAAATTTAGACTAAATGTCCCTCATGAATACAATCATGAGGGAAATTTAGACTAAATGTCCCTCATGAATACAATCATGAGGGAAATTTAGACTAAATGTCCCTCATGATTATATTCATGAGGGACATTTAGAGTCCCATTTAGACTAAATATCCCTCATTACTATGCATGAGGATGCAAGTCAGTCCCTCATATACACCAGGTGTACACACAATCATTGGGACCCAAGAGCAAACCAAATAGTATTTAATCGCTCCTCTACTTATGACGACTCGAGCATTCAAGACGTGTGGGATGTGTGAAGCTCAAAATACAGTGGTATTTTGATATCCACAACATCGTTAATGCATGCGCAATAGAAGGAAATGCACAAAAGTCGAATTCAAAGGATATTTGATTAGACCTATTTCTGTTATTTGTTCACACAATGAGTTGGCACTTTCCTCTTTTTCTGTATGTGCTTTTTAGTATTTTGAGGAACCGTATTCTCTCTTACTTGCTCCACTTCGTCATCTCTCACAAAAGTAAACCGACCTTCCGCCATTTCTGATCTGTTTACCTTCAGGTACTTCTTACTAACTAATTTATACTCTTTTATTGTGTAAATGAAACAAAGATGTGCAACATGAAGCATTCCCCAGAGTACAGTCTAATCAAGACTCTTTCACAAAACACTATAATATATTCTCCTTTGCGCCGTTAACTCAAGCCTGTATTTTTGTCCATTTCCTCGGTGATCATGGTATTCGGAGGCTCGGGACTTCCACTAAACTTCCCTCGGCTTCGGGGACATTTAATCACTAATATCCCTCAGTGCCATGGTATTACTTATAATTATTTACTTGTGGCATGATCTTTCGAGTGAATTCTTTCTGTTTAACAAATGCATGGAAATTATAGAAATGGGGTAGTTTTATGCATATGTATTGTATTGTATAAGGCCTGTATGCTATGACCGATATGTTCAAATTACCAATTGTGAATGAGCGATATTTCTTCATCAATCCTGTAAAATTGAAAAAAGCAAAAATTTGTTATTTAATCACGGAATACATGTTAGCTATGAACAAGTCACTCAATATATGTGGACCGACAAGTTCCCATGCAGATTATAGGTTATTTTTACAAGCATACGTATTGTTGGGTTGCAATCAATCCAAAGGCGCAGCGGCCATGTTGGTGGTACAAACAAGAGAAGCTAATGAGGAATGTTTTGTTATCGGACACCAACATGGCCGCCGTGACGTCACGTGGTTGGTGGACAAACAAGAGAAGCTAATGAGGAATGCTTTGTTATCGGACACCAACATGGCCGCCATGACATCACGTGGTTGGTGCATGGTACAAACAAGAGAAGCTAATGAGGAATGCTTTGTTATCGGACACCAACATGGCCGCCATAACATCACGTCTTTGGTGGTACAAACAAGAGGAGCTAACGAGGAATACTTTGTTATCGGACACCAACATGGCCGCCATAACATCACGTCTTTGGTGGTACAAACAAGAGAAGCTAATGAGGAATACTTTGTTATCGGACACCAACATGGCCGCCATGACATCACGTGGTTGGTGCATGGTACAAACAAGAGAAGCTAATGAGGAATGCTTTGTTATCGGACACCAACATGGCCGCCATGACATCACGTGGTTGGTGCATGGTACAAACAAGAGAAGCTAATGAGGAATGCTTTGTTATCGGACACCAACATGGCCGCCATAACATCACGTCTTTGGTGGTACAAACAAGAGAAGCTAATGAGGAATGTTTTGTCATCGGACACCAACATGGCCGCCATAACATCACGTCTTTGGTGGTACAAACAAGAGGAGCTAACGAGGAATACTTTGTTATCGGACACCAACATGGCCGCCATAACATCACGTCTTTGGTGGTACAAACAAGAGAAGCTAATGAGGAATACTTTGTTATCGGACACCAACATGGCCGCCATGACATCACGTGGTTGGTGCATGGTACAAACAAGAGAAGCTAATGAGGAATGCTTTGTTATCGGACACCAACATGGCCGCCATGACATCACGTGGTTGGTGCATGGTACAAACAAGAGAAGCTAATGAGGAATGCTTTGTTATCGGGATCCAACATGGCCGCCATAACATCACGTCTTTGGTGGTACAAACAAGAGAAGCTAATGAGGAATGTTTTGTCATCGGACACCAACATGGCCGCCATGACATCACGTGGTTGGTGCATGGTACAAACAAGAGAAGCTAATGAGGAATGTTTTGTTATCGGGATCCAACATGGCCGCCATGACATCACGTGGTTGGTGCATGGTACAAACAAGAGAAGCTAATGAGGAATGCTTTGTTATCGGACACCAACATGGCCGCCATAACATCACGTGGTTGGTGCATGGTACAAACAAGAGAAGCTAATGAGGAATGCTTTGTTATCGGACACCAACATGGCCGCCATAACATCACGTGGTTGGTGCATGGTACAAACAAGAGAAGCTAATGAGGAATACTTTGTTATCGGACACCAACATGGCCGCCATGACATCACGTGGTTGGTGCATGGTACAAACAAGAGAAGCTAATGAGGAATGTTTTGTTATCGGGATCCAACATGGCCGCCATGACATCACGTGGTTGGTGCATGGTACAAACAAGAGAAGCTAATGAGGAATGCTTTGTTATCGGACACCAACATGGCCGCCATAACATCACGTCTTTGGTGGTACAAACAAGAGAAGCTAATGAGGAATGTTTTGTCATCGGACACCAACATGGCGCCATGACATCACGTGGTTGGTGCATGGTACAAACAAGATAAGCTAATGAGGAATGCTTTGTTATCGGGCACCAACATGGCCGCCATGACATCACGTGGTTGGTGGTACAAACAAGAGAAGCTAATGAGGAATGCTTTGTCAGACCCGTTTACACCGGTTTACGGAAACCGGTCAGATTTTCAGATTTTTCAGATCAATATTAAAGATCAATGTGCTATAACACTCGACTCGTTGCAAGCTTTATCTTTCCGGATTTATCTTGAAATATAAATGCGGCAAACAATTAAAAAAATAACTCAGCTGACAAAGTCCACTAGCGCGAGCAACGAGTGCTCCCCATGTGCTCAAATGTACATCCATATTATTTCGATAGAGTAGAGAAGTTTACTGTTAAAGAGGGGAAAAGAATGCTATGCCGGGGGGGGGGGGGGGGGGGGGGGGGGGGGGGGTGTCTCATATTGCGTTCGGTAACCAGTCAACTTTTTTTCTGGATCCGCGCCTGGCCACCATGACGTCACGTACAATCCAGCGATTGCCGCGACAATTGTTCCCATTCAAAACAGCGTACCAGTTTCCTCAACACGCTTCTTGAGCTCGGTGAAGTCAATTTTTGGATTGCAGATTCTGTATTTCTCAGAGAGAACAGCTTCTTGTTCAACAATGAATCTGAAGTCGTCCAGAACAGCATTTGAATGACTCGATGGTTCGCTCAAACAATCAACTAAGAGCTAAAACAAACAATTAAGTTACAAGTCGGTCATTTCGTTCAATCATCCAAAAGTAAATGTGTTAATTAAAAGGGTATGAGCTGGTGAAAGCTGTGTTGAATTTACTCCAAATATTTGAAAGTGGAAATGTAGCCAATCAGTAAAATATGAACCAGTGAGATGACTCAAAATTTCTATTTAAATTAAATTTGGAAAACAAATTTGTATATACACCTAATTATGGGGCACTATTTAAATAGAAATTTTGAGTCATCTCACTGCATGGTTCATATTTTACTGATTGGCTGCATTTCCACTTTCAAATATTTGGAGTAAATTACAATTAAAATAACCACTCCGCATAAATCTGAACATTCAGCATTTCAGCTTATAAAAAAGTTCTGAATCATCGCCAACTATTCCGGTCATCTTGAGCCCGCGACGAACAGCGGTCTTCCCCAATCGAATAATGACAATCGCGAACAAAAATACAAGGCTTGACTGGGAAGCGAGCAAATTAAGGGAAATAAAAGTGTACGTTCTGAAGAAAATTAATTTGCCAAGATGGAAGAGCATTCTACTACTCCATATACTTTGTTTTGGCTAATAAAAATTACGAAAATATAAATTTCTACCATTTGTTTTAAACTAGTCGATCGACGTGTATATCGTCCATACTGCCTCTGTAAATTTGGATAAAAACATGCGAAAGTGCGAAGTTCCAAGTCTAATTGTGGAAATACAGATGACTCTGTCCAATTTGCCAAAATGGATATATAAAGTAAACATACCAGTAAGAACATTCACGAAAGTTTGTCTAAATTGAATATAATTACACCATTCCCTATTGACTTTGAAAATGATCCATTATCACCAAATGAGAACACCAAATGTCCGCTTCCGATGGTGAAGTTTGAAGTCGAAACTTTACCAAAAATCGTCATGTTTGGTACTCAAATGAAGCTCAGTTATCCATCTTTCATTTGCCGTAAAGATCCATGGGATAGCTGTTAAAGCACAGGGATACCGTCGCAAGTAAGTTAGATTTATCCAAGTCCGGGCCTGAGGGCGCTTGGGCTCCCTGTGCTATTGATCAAAATCGTCAAACCGAGTTAGTATTTCGCTTCTAAAATGTTTCTTCGATAATATTGGGCTCTAAATATACCTAACACATACAGTTTGGTAGTTGTTTGAATGTCCAACGGTGTTTAATTAACTAAAGGAGCCTTATTTAACCTGTTTTGGAGCGAATTTTTACTGATACGAGTGATCAATCGAAGTCTATGTTCCGAAGGAAAGCCGCTGAGTGAATTTAGGCTCAGGATGACCGGAATAGTTGGCGATGTACTGCCTAAGGCATTGTGCATATTCCAAGATTTAAATTCATTCTGTATTTATAGAAGAAGTTTATGGTTATATTGTGGTAACGATACATGTATGTTTAGTTAGTTCAAATTTGATACGGTTTTCTTTCCTTTTCAATACAGACTGATTGAACAATTGCTAGTTAGACTCATTAAAAGCGGGCGAGCTAGAGATTTGAAGAGTTGAAATACTGATTATAAGTTAATTCACCCGGTTTTATACATATCTCGATACATCGTTACTATACAATATAATTCAATTCAATAGACCTCTTTAACTTCGTATGTAAATTGCCCATTTCAAACCATGTGATGTAAACATGGTGTTCTCTGGAGAATTAGTCCTTTCAATATGAACAAATAAATTTCAGAAATATAAAGGAACAATTCTCCAGAGAATATCATGTTTACATCACATGGTTTGAAATGGGCAATTTTCATACAAGCTAAAGAGGTCTATTCACCAACCTAAAGATAGAGTACGAACACTAAACTGTGCAGCGATTTGCACCAAATATGTTGGATTCAGGTCATGTGACTTCAGGATGAATGACCTATTTCTCTCTTTGACTCGTTATTATAGTATTCAAATTTCATACACTGAACTAAATTCTGGCATTTGATTGGATAAACTTGAGTTTAGGGCTGTTTTTGAACTAATTTCGTAGTCTTTTTGAGACACTTTGTGGACTTTTCAACAAACCGTCCACCATTTTGTTTTTACACTTGCAAATATTTTCTTGAATTTTCATTGGCTAATTTTGACTTTCTATTGTTTTTGAACCAATCAGAATGCTTTTTTTTGCCACAAGAAATGACACAGAATTTTTGCACTGGTGTTTCAAATAAATAGCACTGCTCTCAGTCAACCAGAATATAGAAATTATTGTAGAAATCTAATTATGCAAAATGAAATAATATGCAAGATATCTGACATGAATTTCTATGCCGTGTAACAGGTGTAAGTGAGTGATGAAGTTTCTAAAATTCTCAACGAATTTCCAAACAATTTTCGAGGTTTTCGACATTTCCTAAGAATTTCCAATGAATTTCCAAGGTTGGAAGAGCGTGCGTGCGGCGAGATCGCTGGAGAACTGTCTAGACAGATCACTTTGTTTACGAAAAATAATGCATTCGTATATAATGCAAGAGTCGAAAATCGAGAAATAAAATTCTGTTTTATATCATATTGCTACAAATTGCCATATCACCAAGTATTATGTAGGATGATATACACCTATTTCAAAAATCGCTGTCGCTGTCGCAACCGAAGCAACAGTCAACACTCCAAGACTGCAGAGGATTTCGGTAATTTTTCTCGTAATTAATTTATTCAGAGCATATTTCGGTTGCATGCGTTTGTGACATATTATTATGGAAAGTTGAAGTGGTTGCTCAGGTGATAAACCCAATATTTAGGAAAATACAAGTACGTACTACAAACGTGTTGGTGCTGGTACTAAACCCGTTTGAACAAGAGCAGGCATGCATCAAGGATTCTCATTAAAAAATGTGCCACGCTTCCAAACAGTCTGAAAAACTACATTCATGATAACTATTTACAATGGCCGCAACTGAATAAATTAATTACGAGAACATTTACCGAAATCCTTTGCAGTCTTGGAGTGTTGACTGTTGCTTCGGCTGCGACAACGATTTTTGAAATAGGTGTATACATGTGATCTGGTAGATCGATCTGGTAGATATCACACCTAATAAGGACCCTTCATGGATCTCTCACGGTATTGTACCAGACTTGCCTCAAATCGTCATTTTATCTGCCGAAAGCTCGAACTAACTCAGTATGGAAAATTGAGAAAATGCCTCCAGCATTTCTAAATTTAAAGATTTATTTAAGAACTCAAATATTGAATCTTATAATAATTAAAAGCATATCAAACTTATGTTATACAAAAGGTCATTGTTTCACATATGCAGATGAGGCGAGTCTTGTTTAGGCGAAAAACAGCATGATTTTGATACATTTTTGCTTTTTACTGCATTGTTAAAATACAAATCAAAAACCTACCAACGGAATATAAAAGACGAATATGTAAGGAATGAATAAGCTGGCAATTCAAGCACAAATAAAAAGGTTTGAAGGTGGCATTTTCCGTTTCTTCAAAGTCAATCGAACTGAAATATCTGAAGAGATATAGGAGAGCGTGACATACGCTGCACACAAAATCCCTCTGAATTCTTTGGGAATTGTGTCAATCAAAAACCTACCGCCGGATTCTAATGCTCTGTAATTTTACGCGCATTTTGATATAAAATACATGTATATTAAACTTAATTAAGCGGTGGCAAAATGAAATCTAAAACTCTTTGTTTGGTAATTGTGAACATCATATTGGTGCTCTGTATCTCGGTCTGTATGTAGAAGCTACATAGGCCGGCGAATTCGCAAATAAATTATGTCTCGGAAAGGACGTTTTTTGAAGCCAATTTCCAATATTTACACGCACGAGATCAATAAGTTAGTTCGAATTTGTGATATATTTTCCCGTTGAGGAAACATATGCAGCTTTTCCATCCTCTCTTATATTTTAGCTACCTGATTTACACATTGTCAAAGGAAAAATATGAATTCAGAAATGATAAACCAGTCACGTACGAATCTGCTTTATTTAGCGGTCATATATATAGTGAACAAATTGCTGGATCAATCGGGCCTCAAACGTGCATTAGTAAACAAAGCATTAACAAAAAACGTTGTCCGCGTGATACTGGATCCCAACAGGAGCAAATGTTCAATGATGCAGGACATAAGTTTGATATGGTTTTCCCCCTCTTTCTATACTTTTCTATAATTTCAATATTTCATGGCATTTAGTTATCTCATTTAATTATATTTATCTTTTATAAAATAACTATGATATAACGCGCGCTCTGAATGGCCAAAGGATGCGTATTCCGCGTGCTTTATGATGAGAGCACGTGCGTGCAGATATTCAAACATTTTTGTAACGAACAAAATTGAAAACTTGCCTTAAAAATATAATTGTATTTTAGAAAAGCCAAAAATAGAAAACGCGTCGTGCTTCTCCTAACACTTCTCTCGTGTTCTGATCAGTCCCCGCAAGCTATAAATCTGCACATAGCACGCGCGCTCGTTTTCTATTTCTTCAATAACAGAATGGTCGATTAATTTGAGAACGATTCTTTATTTTCACACGTCACTTCTTTCCAAAGCCGATAAAATAACAGAAACAATCCTTCAAGGCACGTTATCAAGATCAATTTTCGAGGTCACATTGTTCCACGAATTCACAAAAATGTGATACGTGTTTGCTTCACGTAACGATACGATTAGCTTGCTGCCAAGGAATTCCTATGAGGTATCGTCTCTGTATTATTGCATGATCACTTGGAATTAAGAGAATTGAGGATAATTTCTAGACTTTTTATAGCATCATCAACCTTGTGAAAAGGCAATAGCAGAATTGAACAAGGCTTTTCGTTTTCTTCTCCATAAAGAAATTTAAAGTCAAGGCATTCAAAACCAAAGTTTATTAGTTTGTTGTGCACATATTCGATGGATGTTGAACTGAGTACGCCACATTTGCTGAGCTTTGCGAATTCAGCATTAAATAAAACCATGGATTCGAAATATCCTTTTGTTGCTCTGTGTTCTTTTCTGAGGACCAGTCGTTGAACCTCCACGCATGGATCATCTAGCAGCTTTGCCAAGAAAGGCTTCTTTTCCCTTGAGATGGACAATTCCATGTCCAGTTTTCCAAATCTGTTTTCTCGAGTCAGAATCCTCCATGTTCCACAAAGTCGTTGGTCTTTATACCACCCTACCCAAACTGCTTCTTCGTCAAAGATATCACACAGCACCTTGTCACCGTTGGGTAGTCGCTGTACATGTATTCCACTGGGATTGTTGAGCATGGGTTTCCACTTTAGTTCGTCAATAAAGATGTTGTACAACAGCTTTTTGGCTGAAATGATCTCGTGAGGATTTCGTAGGATTCTCACTACTTGTAACATGGTTCGTCAAGAGTTAAAGCTGGCCAAATGGAGATTTTGAAATTCGGTTGACGTACGATTCAGGTCATGTGACTTCAGGACTGAATGCATTCATTCTCTCTTTGAGTCGTTATTATATTATTACTTATTACACTGGAAAGAACGCGGCTCTTCAAACCTTGGAAATTAATGTTCGTTGGAAATGTTCAGTTTTTCTTCATTGTGCAAACAGCAATGTTATTGTGCGGCAAACATTATAGTGTTTCCTTCAACCCTTTTTGCTGTTAGTCACGGCCTATGTACTTCATTAGTATATTTTCATGTTAAACGTTGCGTTAACTACTTCTATTAGTCATATATTTGCTATTAGCTGAGAACACTGATAACTACACAGCCGATAGATGACTGCTTGGGCTGTCTTGCCTTTGAAATCGACTATTGATGAAACTTTCAACGAAGAAGACAAAGTAAGAACCGAATATTTAACAGTCTGGGAGCAAATGTCATAATATAAGGTTCCGCGGAAATTTCGTGCTGAAATCAAGTCACCGGTCTAGAAGTGTTCATTGGGGTCTAGTATATAAACATGAAAAGTTGATGGCAACTTTGTATCTCGTGAAGCTTTCGTAGGATTCTCATTGCTTGTAACATGGTTCGTCAAGAATTGAAGCTGGCCAAATGGAGATTTTGAAATTCGGTTGACGTAGGGTTCAGGACATGTGACTTCAGGATGAATGCATTTATTCTCTCTTTGAGTCTTTATTATATTATTAGCCGGGCTTGCTGTAGAAGGCCCGACTCCGGTCGTATTCTTTGGCCTCAAATCGCCAACTGGGTTCTACAGCGCATGCGCCGGCCGCTCAGACAATTACCGAAGGCTCTGATAAACACGAGACATTCTTCACAAACAAATATTGCTCAAAACAACTCAAATATCGCTCAAATGACCTCATATGTTGAGTTAAATGATGAAACAATGGGGATCAAAGCAAAATGCGAGAAATTTAAGTAGAGAAATATGCTATCAGTATCGCACATGAGTATCGCACAACTGACACAAGATTGAAATCTAAACGAAGTCAATGTCTTCTATACTTTGTACCGCTGTAATTGTGTGTTGTGGTAAGCTTATAATACTGATAGATCTTTATTTTGCTGAGTTTTTAAATCGATTCAGTTGTAACGGTAAATCACTGATTTGAATACAATGACCCAGAATGCAGGAAATATTGTTCATGATTGTTCGAGTCACCATGCATGTGGATCAGTGGATCACTGGATGTCTAGTTTATTTATATTGGCTTGTGATACTTTGAGAAACGAAACGAAACGAAACGAAACGAAACGAAGTATCACTTTTATGAAATGGCTTTAAAATGTGATACAACGGCGAGAACTAACCCTTCCATCATGGAAGGATTCTTGTCTGGCTCGTGTAATGACAGTTGAAACTAGCTCGATCCTGTCTAAACAATGTTCATTTCGCAAAGTATCACTTCTCGAGGTTCACTTTCTGTACTCGATTGATCGGTTCCTTCATTTAAAATCTGCCTCAGCACGCTGAAAACACTGACCTCATTTGTGTTACTTTATATAATGTAAGCGGTATTTTACGGTGGCCCATAGGGGACACGCTGCAAATAAGACAGGTTGCTGCAAATAAGACGAGTTGCTGCAAATAAAAAACGAGTTGCTGCAAATAAGACGAGTTGCTGCAAATAAAAAACGAGTTGCTGCAAATAAAACGAGTTGCTGCAAATAAGACGAGTTGCTGCAAATAAGACGAGTTGCTGCAAATAAGACGAGTTGCTGCAAATAAAACGAGTCGCTGCAAATAAAACGAGTTGCTGCAAATAAAACGAGTTGCTGCAAATAAGGACATAAAACACTGCGCGCGCAGGGTGCGAGCGAAGACTGGGTTCGACGACTCATGCTTGGTAGCCTAGCCATCTACTTTTCCTCTATGTTTTGTACTGGATCAGTGGATGTGGAGGAAATATTACTCTCTTAGATGCAAACTTTTGTCCTTCCTGTGGGACACAAGTCAACAAAGATGACAAAGATATTACTGTGTTTATTAAGATGTACTCTCACCGCGGATATCGCTACAAAGATATTGTTAGTTTACTGAACAAACATCATGGTGTAACTGGATCGCAACGCTCTCTCCCCTCAGTTAGAACATCATATGCATATTCCTCGTAGCGTGGTTCAAACGCTATTAAATGAAAGAAATCGATCCAAATGGAGTAGAAGAGAAGGCAAAGAGATGGCTTAGATGAAGGAACTGTGTTTCAAGTGGACTTAATTTTTGCTGGCATATTGATGGTGAGTTGTAGTAGCCAGTAGTTGCGCAGACAGTATCTTTCATGATTGATTACAGTAAAAATAATAAAAAATATATAAGCTTAATACATTAATGTAAAGTTATACACCTTGTGGATAATCAATAAATTGCCATGTAGTAATGCACCAGTCAAGT
Source organism: Actinostola sp. cb2023 (assembly GCA_033675265.1). NCBI lineage: Eukaryota > Metazoa > Cnidaria > Anthozoa > Actiniaria > Actinostolidae > Actinostola > Actinostola sp. cb2023. The sequence goes on along the minus strand of JAUJYZ010000907.1, from coordinate 39,392 downwards.
GAAACCCCCTGAGTTTGGGTTGAGTTGACGCCACTGTTACCTCTAAAGATTCATAAAAATATACATGTAGTATTATTAGTACTTCCCTCTGGAATATTGAGAAAATATTTTAACTAGTGAACAAGACCCTTCAAGATTATTTCAGTGAAGTTTCAGCTCAATCAAATTTTGAACAATTTACATCCTACATAGTCCCCCTTCAAGTTTGTCAGACCTGACAGAAGGGGGGGGGGGGTACTTGACCCATGTTTGGGTATAGGGGTCTAGGACAACATATTTTAGGACTCTGTTTAGGACAAAGTACAAATACACACTATATTTTACATAATTTTAACACGTTGGCAAACGTTTTGGATCTCGGATGGCTAAATACTGGATAAAACCATACTTAATGACGACAATCGTGCATCATACCCTGTTTAGGACAGACTCACATAAAATTATATACCCTGTTCAGGACAGAGAGGCCATATGGAAACATACTGTTATGTATACACCTATTTCAACTAACGTTGTCGCATTCAAAGCAACAAGCGTCAAGCCAAGACCGAAGTGAATGCTGGTTTTGTGCTGGCAAATTATTGAAATCAGACGTATTTTCTATAGAACGAAGTGTGATACGCAAACAAACATGTGAAAATGTTCACATTTTGTAATTAGTCCTCATAGAAACAATTGTGATTTAAATAATTGTCAGCGGCATAACCAGCATTCACTTTGGTCTTGGCTTAACGCTTGTTGCTTTGAACGCGACAACGTTATTTGAAATAGGTGTATACGTATTAAGATTGGAATTGTAACCATGATTTTTATGTATCAAATTTGACAATATTTATATATTATATAATTTTTAGTATTTTTTATAGTAAAACTTATTTAGTTTTTTTAAGAACTCATTTATGATGATGATATAAACTGTGTTTTCTTCTTTAGATTACAATAAGCTAAAACCTTATGGCTTCCCTATTCACGGATGCATTTGTGGATATAGCAGAAGAATACTTTGGTTGGAGCTTGTAAAATCCAACAACAATCCCAAGATAACAGCTACACTGTATTTGGATAATGTTCAAAATTGTGGCGGATGCCCAAGAATAGTCCGATCTGATTATAGGACAGAAAATGTTGTGCAACTTTCAGAAGAAGTTGATCTAACTGGTGGATTGACTTTTTTAACGATATGGTTCAGTCAGGTGTGCTAGAGCTTGGAAATGAATTTCACATGAAATGTCTATGGTTTTGCTTTTCAAAGATTATTCAAAATGAACTCGACAAGGTCAGAGATCACTGGAACATTCACTACATATGGCAGTCAAGGCATGATACAGTGAGTGCAGTGGAGTTCCAGATATTTTATATTTTTTACCAGAACAGTTTATAGGTTCTATGGATTGTATTATCCCAGTATCAAGATAAAATAAAGGAAGTTGAAGGAGATTGTCAGATTGATGTAGAGGATGATATGCATCATGAATATTTTGAACACATATTAGAAAGTACATGTAGTAGGTGGAACATGGCAGTTGATGAAGGAGATGCATTTGACCTTTTTCAAAGATTTAACCTATTACAAATTTGAACATTTTAATATTGAATTTTGATACAAATTTACATCATATGTAAGACAAGCAAAATGAAATACTTGTCTTTGCCCAGAGCAATTTGTGTAATTATTTCCACTAATTAGTACTAAATATATAGCAGCAATTAAACAATAGAAAACAATAGAGTGCAGACGAAAAAAACTGACAGATTTGACTAACTAAATAGCACTATAAATGGTGTAAAGTTATTATTTGTCTTCTATTGTTTAGTGCCATTTAGCACTGATTGTTTACTACTTTTTCATGCCTTTGTTGTCTGCACTCTAGAAATGTCACTATTTAGTAATAGTGCTAATAATTTGGTATGCCTCAAAAATTCCAATTCATAAATAATAATATTGGATTTCTATTGTAAATTATGTAAATTGGTAATCAATAAAAACCTATTCATATACTTCATGAATATTCATTATCCCGTGCGATGACGTAATAAGCAGTATATAAGGTAGAATTAATTATGCAAATGTGTCAGTTCATAAAGATTGAGATGGCGAGTGGAAGTCGACCCACCCAACCCACCCTCTTGTTGACAAAATTAGCACTTATGTGCTCTTTGTCGTATTGCTCGACAGGGAGTCTCATCCCATACCTTAATGCTAATGAGTCAGCGGGAGGGATAATGTACTATTGTGTTGATTTTGCCATGCAAACAGGAACAAAGAATGTGTTCTTTATAAAACATTTTTACAATAACTGGAACTGGACAATAAAGCTGGTTCACAATAGCAATAATTATATAAACTTATGTAGATGTTTTATGTTGTTATGCTTAATATATTATGTCACTAATCCTGCCATTACGCTGTGATGTCCACAATGATAACATAAAACCTAATGCAAAGGTGTATTTTGCATTTATGTCACCTCAGTATGAACCAGGCTTAACTTATAATATTAAATAACTCTAGATCTTTAACAAAGTTATATGTACATGCACAATGTACAACAAAATGTACATCCTTCACTATATTTACAAAGTACCAAATCCCTGAAAATTATGTTGTTATTAGTTCTTTGTCTCAGATTTCAAGAAATGTATTGTCTCATAGCTGACACATGGCGACACTTTAATAGGAAGACTGCTACCTCGTTGAATCTTTAAATCGCCATCTCTCGAGGCCGTCATTCCAACTTGTATGGTAACGTCTTGCACGATGATATCAACTAATCAAGTATTGATTTCTTGTTCTTGAACTTTGACGTTCTGTCAACTTCTTTTCGTTTCTTAAATTCAACGTAACTTGGGTGTTTCTGTGCTCCCAAAAGACTTTTATTCAAATCTTTGTTGACTTGTGTCCCAAAGGAAGGACAAAAGTTTGCATCTAAGAGAGTAATATTTCCTCCACATCCAGTACAAAACATAATTCGAAGAGAGGAAAAGTGGATGGCTAGGCTACCAAGCACGAGTCGTCGAACCCAGCCTTCGCTCGCACCCTGCGCGCGCAGTGTTTTATGTCCTTATTTGCAGCAACTCGTCTTATTTGCAGCAACTCGTTTTATTTGCAGCAACTCGTCTTATTTGCAGCAACTCGTCTTATTTGCAGCAACTCGTTTTATTTGCAGCAACTCGTTTTATTTGCAGCAACTTGTTTTATTTGCAGCAACTCGTCTTATTTGCAGCAACTCGTTTTTTATTTGCAGCAACTCGTCTTATTTGCAGCAACTTGTCTTATTTGCAGCGTGTCCCCTATGGGCCACCGTAGTATTTGGCTAGAGTTTAACTTTGCTTAAATTTCATGTAACCACATATAAAATCCTCCCTTCTCACCCCCTGATAAGATCTGATAAACTGAGACATGTAAAGTAAAGGATGATACAGCTGATGAAACTAGAATTATTATCGTATAATTTCTAGACGTTATAAAAAGGCGTGATCAAAGGTAACGGCAGAGCGAGTTACGATTGAAGTAATACATTATAGCGCATATTTCATATAGTCTCCTTCGCAGACGTTTAGTTGGTTCGCTTTTCTCCCACTAAAAAATCTGCGAAGGAGGCTATATTTCATAAACATATTTAAATTTGTGAAGTTAGTATATATGTATGTATCTTACGTACCAAAGATGGTATTTGTTGGATTAAAGATTATATTCATATGCGCTTATAAACTAATATAACAATGAAAACATACTACTTCTAAGTAAAACCAAACTTAGGAAATAAATTAAGCTAAGAAATAAAACTACATAAATATTACTGGAAAAGCATTACTGGAAAAGCATTACTGGAAGTGCACGCTACGTGGGGAAGGGCACTGTAATTTGTTTCCTCTTGGGGGAGGGTGTGGGGCATTTTGTTTCGTTTCGTTAAGTAAAGATTCCTCTATTTAATCGTTAATTCTTTAGCTTCTGTTACCACAACCGCTTCTACATTTGTTGAAATAATGAATTCACATATTGAGGCGTTACACAGAATAATATACTTTCCAAATGTGTTTGAAAAGAGCAGTAAAAATGTAACATCATGTTGATATCTGACAAGCAATACGGCACGTGTCTTTGGTCAAGTCGGCGATTCGTACGGTCTTTCACTAGTTTTCGCAGTCTTGGTGGCCATAAGAACCGGCACTGAAGATCTTTTACATCACAGAAAGGTAAGTACAATACCTTTTGAATCATTGATTGCTACTAAGGTTTGTTCTCTTCAAACACAGATATGTGGAAATTGACTAGCCGCTTGTCAGACCATTCAAATGAGCTCAGTGTTTTCAGCGTGCTGAGGCAGATTTTAAATGAAGGAACCGATCAATCGAGTACAGAAAGTGAACCTCGAGAAGTGATACTTTGCGAAATGAACATTGTTTAGACAGGATCGAGCTAGTTTCAACTGTCATTACACGAGCCAGACAAGAATCCTTCCATGATGGAAGGGTTAGTTCTCGCCGTTATATCACAGTAAAGCCATTAGATACTTTGCGAAATATTTCGTTTCGTTTCGTTTCGTTTGGTTTTGTTTCGTTTCTTTTCGTTTCGTTTCGTTTCTCAAAGTATCAAAAGCCAAACAAACTATTGTCATTGTCATGACAAAGAAAGCATGTTCTACCGAGTCATGCATAATCACCGAAGGCTCTATCAACATGGTTTCTTCACAAACCTTGTCAGTTGGAAGAAGGTTACTAGTATGTCGTCTTGTTTTCAAAATAACCACAATAATTCATAGAGATATGGATTTATCAATCCAGTACTAGTACTGCAAAGGGTTTAGAGAACTAATCAGAACTTAGAACGAATCGAAGTGAGTTGATACACGCATGCAGTGAAGAGAACAGTTGTAAGGTTCTTTTCAGACACCGAGCCGAGGTACCTAAACCCATATTTACACTTCATCCAAACATTGTTTAATCACTCTGCGATGTCTAGTTTATATATACGCTATTTGTATTTGTATGGATATATTTATGGTACCGAATAAACTATGTCATTGTCATTCATGATTCGCTGAGTTTGTGAAATCGCTGGTACTGAAATTGCAAGGAAAGCATATATATTGTCCTACCGAGTCACGCAACTGAGCGACCAAACACTGTTTTAATCGCACTAAGATTTCTATATTTGGTTCAAATAGGCTACATTTCAGTTGGAAGCCCGACTTCACGCTAGTAGAGCGTCTAGTTACTTATTACACTGGAAAGATATTTCATGTAATTTGTTATTTAATTTTTGTAACGTGCATGGGGCGTATATTGGGAAGGGTTACTTATTTTACGGGGTTGGGTTGGGTGGTTTACCTTGTAGGGGACCTTGTGTTCTTTTGTAAACCCACCTGCTCTTGGCAAATCATTAAATCATTATAATTAATAATTAAAAGAACGCGGCTCTTCAAACCTTGGAAATTAATGTTCGTTCGATTTTTTCTTCTTCATTTTAATCCGCAAACAGTAATGTTATTGTGCGGCAAACATTATAGTGTTTCCTTCAACCATTTTTGCTATTAATCACGGCCTATGTACTTCATTAGTATATTTTCATGTTAAACGTTGTTTTTACAATAACTTACAAATTTCTCGCGCGCTGATTGGTTAATTTTCATCATCAATAAGAGGACAGACAGATAAAAACAAACTGGCGCGTACAAAGCTGAAGATCGATGGAGAATCAATGGTCGATTTTCCTTCGTTCCAAGTTGAATTTCTTGAGGAAATTTCACATGAAAAACTGTCGGCTGTCGCCTCGTGGATCCACACTACTTTGCCAATGTTTTGACGCAATTTATCGTCAATAACAGGACAGACGCTTAAAAAAGTGATGTCAATTTGTTTTAAAGTTGACTGTGTTAACTACTTCTATTAGTCATATTTTGGTATTAGCTGAGAACACTGATAACTACACAGCCGTTAGATGACTGCTTGGGGTCTCTCGATGTTATACTTATACTTATATACATCAAGTACTGATTACCTTCATGTTGAAACTGATGACTGATGTGATTTAGATACAGTGGTTCAGTTCTCAACGAATTCGAGAGGATTGTTCCCGTCGATTGTAATTTAAAATGGTCAGCAGCGATCGATGACGATCCTTAATTCAATTAAGTTTTTTCAGTGCCATCGTTATGCAAATCCACATAGACCATATGAAATGATATGCAAGATATCTGCATGACTGACATGTCGTGTAGGTGAGTAATGCGACAATAGAACGTTCGATGGTTGTATTTATTATTATTATTATTATTATTATTATTATTATTATTATTATTATTATTATTATTATTATTATTATTATTATTAGTCGGGCTTCCTGTGGAAGACCCGACTCTAAAAATGCAGAGCGGTCGTCTTTGTCGTATTCTTCTTTGACCTCAAATAGCAAATTGGGTTCTACAGCGCATGCGCCTTGTGCCGACCGCGAGAAGCTCTGGGTACGAGAATGCTAAGCTTATCAAGACGAGACATCGCACATCGTCCTCTTTCTTCACAAACTTGATGTCTGTCACTTTCGGTTAGGATCTTCAGAAGTTCACCGAGCGATAGGCAAATTCTGAGCAAATAAAAAAGCTGAGATTGCTCATAAAAGAACACTGACGTCCTCTCGAAATGTCACTGAAGCGTTTGTCAACTTGATGAATAGTTCCAGCAGTAAATCTTAGTTCGATTAAAACAGTGTTTGGCCGTTGCGTGACTCGGTAGAACACGCTTTCCTTGCAATTTCGGCTGCGATTTCACAAACTCAGCGATTCATGAATGACAATGGCATAGTTTATTTGGTACCATAAATATATCCATACAAATACAAATACCGTATACATAAACTAGACATCGCAGAGTGATTAAACAATGTTTGGATGAAGTCTAAATATGGGTTTACCTCGGCTCGCATTGCTTTTTTCTCTTCACTGCGTGTATCAACTCACTTCGTTCTAAGTTCTAAAGATCTCGAAACCCCCTTTGCAGTAAGTACTGGATTGATAAATCCATATCTCTCAAATTGTGGTTATTTTGAAAACAAGACGACATAACCTTCGGTCAACAAGGTTTGTGAAGAAGAGATGCCTCGTATTGATAAACCATGTTGTTAACTGCTCGGCTGCCGTAGGCGCCTTCATATGCAGCCCGAAAAAGTCCTCCATCGGTTGTAAAGCGCATTGGAACGAAATGTGAAATGCGCTATATAAGAACGACCATTATAATTATGAAACTATTCTTGTGCTGGGAGATTTGATTATTGTACATATACAATACTTTATGATCATTCTAAACCATATAGTGCGTTAATGAATTACCTTGCTAATTGTTTGATGCATTAGTCTAGGGCGCGCGGGCTCTTGCTCGAACTTTATTGCCACTGACAATATTTCATTGATATGGATATAATGGTCGAGAGCCAATCAGATTCAGTCGAGATTACCGATCGCAGCAACCACTGCTTGCTCTAATAAGCCCGACTAACGCTACTAGAGCGTCCAGTTATTATTATTATTATTATTATTATTATTATTATTATTATTATTATTATTATTATTATTATTATTATTATATTTATTATACTCAGAACCAATAAAGTTGTACAAAGTTCCTACCCAAGCTACAGCAATCGATACAATGTTTATTCAACGCTTTGTGTCTACTGCGCATGCGCTAGTAGACACTATAGCCATCGTGCAGGTTTTCCGACATTCTCGTACCCAGAGCTCCTCGGTCGGTCGTTGCTTCTCCCGTCGGTGGCTCTGGTAACAGCCATTTCTAGGCCGATGCTGATTGGTCCAAATGTCCGCGCATGCGCGACTTTCATTTGAAACTGCTCAATCGTGATTGGTCAATCTATAACGATGCTCGGAGCTTTTTAGAAGAGAATCCTCTGCGCATAGGTATAACACACAAAGCTGACTCTTTTTCTAACGGGCTCAGATGGATTTTCAAAATGGCGGACGGTGTGAATGGTGGTCATTGCTACTATTTTCTGCTAAGAAACTGCAATGATTTTACTGGTCACAAAGAAAAACACGCAAGTTTGGTTCTGTACTTGTTTTCGCTTCTCTTCTGTCGAGGCAAGTGATTAATTTACGCTATAAATTACCTCCTTCAACAACGGACTACGATACCGTTGAGACAGAACAAAATCAGTTGGCTTCGTTTCGGGTTCCTTTGCAAAAAAATAAGCATCCATATAAAATGTCGTGTTTTTGTGAATGTTAAAAGAGTACAGAACAAGATTGGTGGGGTGTATTTTCTTCCCTTCTCAGTAAATGTGCAGATAAAAGTACAATCTTGTATTAAAAGACTAATAAATTACTTGCCATATCATGTTGTTGTATTTGAGTAATACCCTGTGTATCATTTGCCCTAGTTTTCCCCAAGGCAGACTCAGTGAAGTCTATTGATGAGAAATATTATTAGGCTGTTTACATTCTTCTTTTTGAGAGAGAAGCTAGTACATGTACACTATCTCATGTAGAAGAGTAGTTATTTTAAAGCATTTTAATTTCAGCAGTCCCTTTGTCTTCAGAAATTACAATACAATACAATAACTTTTATTTAAACACGATATTACTTATTTTAGCTAAAGCTGGTGGGGTCGTGTGGAACAAAAGGATCCATATAAAAGGTGAACCACCCTCTTAGGGTAACACAAATCTAAAAGGACCATAAGAGACTAAGCCGGTACCATTTAGGGTGTTTGTCAGTAAATAAGATACCCAAGATCAATGACCCGAGATAAGATAATGACAGCCGGAATGACAGTTGTAGCTTTTGTCACTTTAGAGTTGGTACCTTTTAGGCGTAAAAATTATGTGCTGCCACCACCACATAAATTGTGTGATAATTGTGCTATGTTGCTCATGTGTGATGATTTTTGCATCATAATATCAGATGATAATTCTGACTCAAGACACTCATGGTTGCTTATATACCTTAGGAACAAATAAGATCTGACATTTTGGAACTAAGGTAGCTTAATTGCCCTATACCACTATGACGTCACATCAAAACAATCTATTGTTTAAACGCTAAGGATCATGGTCGCTAGAGGGGGACAAAACAGCAACAACACAAAGGATTTCCCAAATAAATGGATTTTACAGACCGTCTGAAAGCGATAAAAGTCACCAAACACAGTAAATATTGTGGGAAAAGTATCGATGAACATAATATCTGGAAACTAGCCAATTTGAAATCAAGCGAACCTCAGCAGAGCAGATTTAGTTCAAATTTCTATTGTTCTTTACGATTCTGTCCCCCTCATAAATAAGCCGTTACGTCATAATGGTATAGGGCAATTGAACCACCCTTTTTCCTAGAGCCTGCCTACGCAGGCTATAACTAAGGATATACCCCTAGTGTAATCAGTCTTATTTGACCCAGTAGTGGAGATTTGATGTTCTGAACGGCTCTGACAGATGTTGATCGAAACATAAATTTATATTTTTTGCACCATGCAGCCACGCTTCACAGATCTGGGAGGTTGTAAATAGATACTTTTACAGTTGTAAATGTTGTTACTACTTTAACCACCACTGGTACAGTCACCCTACAGTTAATTACATATAGAATTTATGCACTTTCTTTTCATATTTGCTAATATAGTAAAACAGTGACATTCATTTAGCTTAGTTTGTTTTCATTTCCTGTAATATATGTGCAGAACCAAATAAAAACTCTAAAAAATATGATTTATATATTTTTTTAATGCCAAAACTTACAATGTACTTGTAAGGTAATACCAAGCTAATACTTTCATTAATTTATGAAATGGCTCAGGATTCTGTTGAATGTTGAGTAATAATCACTGGATTTCTTGTAACACTCTTGCTTTTCTTGCAGCCATTTACAGAAAAAATCCTACAGATTTCAATAATTAAACTCAGCTACTATAATAAGTACATAAAATGTACATGTATGTAATACTATTTTTAAATAGTATTTCTTGTACATTATATATACTTATATAATTATTGATATCCTGTAGCTTGACATCTGGGCCCAGTTGGTGGTTCGAAAGCGTGCTAACGCTAACCCTGGGATAAATTCACTAACCTAGTGTTAATTCTTAATATTTTACCCTATTTTAACCCTGGGCTCCAAGAGGGCATAAGGGACAGAGCCAAGGGAGTCTCGCTGTATTGCCCTTGGGATATCTTAATTTCACTAAATCTATTTTTAGAAACACCAGAAGTGGTGGATGCCAATGGAAACATACTTCCGGTACACATAGACTCTATCAGAGAAGATGTGTAATATTTGACATTGTTTTCTGTGTTATTTAATTCAACTTTTTAATTATCATAACTATCCTCAGAGAAGACCAACTTAACACGGTACATGTAATCATCCAGGCTTAGATTGATCGTCAGAGGTAGCATCCCAAGGAACATTAGGTTATTTGTCAGTTTGTCTTGCATCTTTTCATCCACTGTTCCATTCTCACATGTCAATGTTTAGTGTGTCTAACATGCTCTTTGGCAGATTAGGGAATGATGGATGTGATATAATTATTGTCTCAAAATATTTCACCATCCATTATGTGACTGCAAGTGCAGTAAAAATAATAAATAATAAATCTGTATAAATTATGAAATCTACAAATAGACTGTTGTAGATTTCATAATTTATTCAGATTTATTCTACATTGTAGATTCCAACTTTTGACAATAATAATATTATTGTTGTAGTTTCAAATACTCCAGTTTCGCGTTGTTTAGAGATGACCGCTGTCCTTGACAAAAGACGCATTTACTACAGGCTTAGCCTCGATTCAGAGAACAGTCCGTGCAATTCAAAAATGTTTCTATTGTTTCATGTAAATATTTTTTCGTGTTCTTGTTGATACATTGTATTTGATAATTTTCACTGACTCGAGGCTAACCCTGTACAAATGCGTCTGATATCAATAAGTACAGCGGTTTCTGGGGGATCTGTGAACGCGAAAAGGGACTATTGCAAGAAATCCATTTTGACAATATTATCACTCTGTAAAGCGCTATTGACATACCATGAAATAGCGCTATATAAATAAAGATATTATTATTATTATTATATTAATGTATTACTATTATTTAACCATGCAACCAGAGCCCGTATTTTCAAAGAAATTTCACTGAGAAAGCCTTTCCTAGTTGCATGGTTAGATATTGTAGCTAAGATAAACATTTGTATTTCACTTTAATCAGAGGGAAAGGAAAGAGGGAAAGAGAGGGTCATTATGCCTAAGACTTATTTGGAGATTTTTCAATAATGTGCATGACAGTGGCTACCCTGCGCCTCTTTCCTGGTGAGTAGAAAAAACTCTGCTACATGTAGTAGGGTAGACAGTGACACAAAGGTGCAGGATTGCAGAAAGAGTATGCAAATTAAGGAAATTGAAGTATTTATTTTTATTACATGTAGATGTTTATGACACTCTTGAATAAAACAAGAGGACACCCAGAATTGAGCGTGCTATGCAAAAGCAAGTATATTTAGAAACTGCAGGCTGAAATTTACCCCACCCTCCCAATCAGACACTTTTCAATAAAACTTTTACAAGAACAATGGCTACACTTGTAAATTACAGTTGTAAAAGTTTCATTGAATTGTCCCGAGGCCAGGTTGACTTCTTATTTGTAGTAACCTTAGAGAACACAGGCTGGCCTAGACCAAAATGTGCTTCACAGGTCCTTTTATATTTTTGCATTTAATGCTGATCAGTACCCACTAGGTGAAGTTAAATATTTTACTTTATTGTATTTTGTGTCAAAGAATGCACGAAATATGCACGAGAGCACACAAAATATGGGACCGTATTTTGTGTGGTTACTTCAAACTGGCTTTCCAATCAATCATGCACAATCGTGTGATGAAAATTAACCAATCAGCGTGAGAAATTCTACAGTTTTGGCTAGCATGCGCTCGTACAGAGATTTCCAAGTTTTCACTGTAATTTGTTGTTTTTCTTTCACCAGAATAGCTAGTTTCTTTGACAAAATATATAATAAACAATTTATTAACCGGCTAATTAAGCATCTAATACGGCTGTGAATTTTTACTACACAGTATTATAGACGTATTCAATGCTTAGCCGACTAATAACCTCTATTTATAAAATATAATCAAGGGGATGACAACAGCATAGTGTACTTCCCCTCTCAAAAATAAGAATGCATACAGCCTTTTAATAATAATTAATAATAATAACGGTTTAATGAAGCATTTCTACATCTTCAAAACAGGCTAACTTAATATATTAGGAAAGAAAGAAAGAAAGCTAAAATATAAAATATGTTAAAATATATGTATTAAGCTTATATATGTTGAATACTACTGATACACGAAATATGCTGAAATATTTCTCATCAATAGACTTCACTGAGTCTGCCTTGGGGAAAACTAGGGCAAATGATACACAGGGTATTACTCAAATACAACAACATGATATGGCAAGTAATTTATTAGTCTTTTAATACAAGATTGTACTTTTATCTGCACATTTACTGAGAAGGGAAGAAAATACACCCCACCAATCTTGTTCTGTACTCTTTTAACATTCACAAAAACACGACATTTTATATGGATGCTTATTTTTTTGCAAAGGAACCCGAAACGAAGCCAACTGATTTTGTTCTGTCTCAACGGTATCGTAGTCCGTTGTTGAAGGAGGTAATTTATAGCGTAAATTAATCACTTGCCTCGACAGAAGAGAAGCGAAAACAAGTACAGAACCAAACTTGCGTGTTTTTCTTTGTGACCAGTAAAATCATTGCAGTTTCTTAGCAGAAAATAGTAGCAATGACCACCATTCACACCGTCCGCCATTTTGAAAATCCATCTGAGCCCGTTAGAAAAAGAGTCAGCTTTGTGTGTTATACCTATGCGCAGAGGATTCTCTTCTAAAAAGCTCCGAGCATCGTTATAGATTGACCAATCACGATTGAGCAGTTTCAAATGAAAGTCGCGCATGCGCGGACATTTGGACCAATCAGCATCGGCCTAGAAATGGCTGTTACCAGAGCCACCGACGGGAGAAGCAACGACCGACCGAGGAGCTCTGGGTACGAGAATGGTTTTCCGAAAAAGATGTAAGTAACATTTTGAACGAATCACAGCTTAGTAATTCAGAACAATGGAATGTCTTCGCCTTCGGAACCAATCAGAGAAAGAAGCGAATGCATTTTCCTTCGGAACCAATTCGAGAAAGCAGAGCCTGAGCCTGAGCCTGAGCCTGAGCCTGAGCCTGAGCCATTGGTTGTTGCTTTTGGTTTTAGCTGATCAAGCAACAATGGCCCAAAACCAAAGCCTAAACATCACAAAATCATCAAAAATTGACCAAAACCAAAGCCTATAGCCCATGCAAAACCACTCAAAATGACCCAAAAATCGACCAAAACCAAAGCCTATATAGCCCATGCAAAGCGTCTCAAAATCACCCAAAATGGACCAAAACCAAAGCCTATAGCCCATGCATGCAAAACATCACAAAATCACCCAAAAATCGACCAAAGCCAAAGCCACAGTGACCCAGAAATCGACCAAAACCAAAGCCCATGGAAAACGTCTCAAAATGACCCAAAATCAACCAAAACCAAAGCCTTTAAGCCCATGCAAAACCTCTCAAAATGACCAAAAATCGACCAAAACCAAAGTCTATAGACCAATGCAAAGCGTCTCAAAATAACCCAAGAGTCGATCAAAACCAAAGCCTATAGCCCATGCAAAACGTCTCAAAATCGACCAAAACCAAAGCCTATTACCCGTGGAGAATTCCTAAAATCTACTAAAGTTGGTCCCAAACCTATTAGTAGCTCCCTGGTAACACTAGTTTCGACACTTTCAGTCCCTATTCACTGCGCATTGAACAGTAGTTTTAAAAGTTGTCATTTATTGTATCATTTCACATTTAATTTGTATTGCTTTGACGATCTCTTTTGCAGACGTGCAAAACTAAGTAATCAAGTAGGGTGCTTTAAATGTTGTTTATTCAGTTACTATTCAACTACTATATCAGCGTTTACTCGTCTCTGTTACAGTTATTTATGGATAGATTATACATGGTATGATAACTCTAAGATACCTTATGGTATGATAACCCTAAGATACCTTATATGGTATGATAACCCTAAGATGCCTTATATGGTATGATAACTCTAAGATACCTTATATAGTATGATAACACTAAGATGCCTTATATGGTATGATAACTCTAAGATACCTTATATGGTATGATAACTCTAAGATACCTTATATGGTATGATAACTCTAAGTACCACCTATACACTTAATGTATGGCCCCGAGGGAAATAGTTAACTATTCCATTAAGGGTTTTGTTATACCTCTCAACTCAAATATAGAACTTTGACTGCAAATTCGCCGCGCTTTCACGCTGCACGAGGTGATCACGTGCGAGTTCATAGTTCAAGCTGTTGTTTTCCTAGGGAGTTAGTGAGCTTGTTCCATGACACGTGACACGTTCTCAACCAATCGAAAGAGCCGCTTGATTTAAGAGGTATAACAAGTACATTTATTCTTTACATTATTTGTGCTATTTACCACCATAACGTTTGAACTGCGAAGAATAAGTTGGATCACCCAACCAGCTCCAGGAACACAAAAGTTAGATCACCCAACCAGCTCCTGGAACAAATAAGTTGGATCACCCAACCAGCTCCTGGAACAAATAAGTTAGATCACCCAACCAGCTCCTGGAACAAATCACCCAACCAGCTCCTGGAACAAATAAGTTGGATCACCCAACCAGCTCCTGGAACAAATAAGTTGGATCACCCAACCAGCTCCTGGAACAAATAAGTTGGATCACCCAACCAGCTCCTGGAACAAATAAGTTGGATCACCCAACCAGCTCCTGGAACAAATAAGTTAGATCACCCAACCAGCTCCTGGAACAGATAAGTTAGATCACCCAACCAGCTCCTGGAACAAATCACACAACCAGCTCCTGGAACAAATAAGTTGGATCACCCAACCAGCTCCTGGAACAAATAAGTTAGATCACCCAACCAGCTCCTGGAACAAATAAGTTAGATCACCCAACCAGCTCCTGGAACAAATAAGTTAGATCACCCAACCAGCTCCTGGAACAAATAAGTTGGATCACCCAACCAGCTCCTGGAGCAAATAAGTTAGATCACCCAACCAGCTCCTGGAACAAATAAGTTAGATCACCCAACCAGCTCCTGGAACAAATAAGTTAGATCACCCAACCAGCTCCTGGAACAGATAAGTTAGATCACCCAACCAGCTCCTGGAACAAATCACACAACCAGCTCCTGGAACAAATAAGTTGGATCACCCAACCAGCTCCTGGAACAAATAAGTTGGATCACCCAACCAGCTCCTGGAACAAATAAGTTAGATCACCCAACCAGCTCCTGGAACAAATCACCCAACCAGCTCCTGGAACAAATAAGTTGGATCACCCAACCAGCTCCTGGAACAAATAAGTTGGATCACCCAACCAGCTCCTGGAACAAATAAGTTGGATCACCCAACCAGCTCCTGGAACAAATAAGTTGGATCACCCAACCAGCTCCTGGAACAAATAAGTTAGATCACCCAACCAGCTCCTGGAACAGATAAGTTAGATCACCCAACCAGCTCCTGGAACAAATCACACAACCAGCTCCTGGAACAAATAAGTTGGATCACCCAACCAGCTCCTGGAACAAATAAGTTAGATCACCCAACCAGCTCCTGGAACAAATAAGTTAGATCACCCAACCAGCTCCTGGAACAAATAAGTTAGATCACCCAACCAGCTCCTGGAACAAATAAGTTGGATCACCCAACCAGCTCCTGGAGCAAATAAGTTAGATCACCCAACCAGCTCCTGGAACAAATAAGTTAGATCACCCAACCAGCTCCTGGAACAAATAAGTTAGATCACCCAACCAGCTCCTGGAACAGATAAGTTAGATCACCCAACCAGCTCCTGGAACAAATCACACAACCAGCTCCTGGAACAAATAAGTTGGATCACCCAACCAGCTCCTGGAACAAATAAGTTGGATCACCCAACCAGCTCCTGGAACAGATAAGTTAGATCACCCAACCAGCTCCTGGAACAAATAAGTTAGATCACCCAACCAGCTCCTGGAACAAATAAGTTAGATCACCCAACCAGCTCCTGGAACAAATAAGTTAGATCACCCAACCAGCTCCTGGAACAAATCACCCAACCAGCTCCTGGAACAAATAAGTTGGATCACCCAACCAGCTCCTGAAACAAATAAGTTGGATCACCCAACCAGCTCCTGGAACAAATAAGTTAGATCACCCAACCAGCTCCTGGAACAAATAAGTTAGATCACCCAACCAGCTCCTGGAGCAAATAAGTTGGATCACCCAACCAGCTCCTGGAACAAATAAGTTAGATCACCCAACCAGCTCCTGGAACAAATAAGTTAGATCACCCAACCAGCTCCTGGAACAAATAAGTTGGATCACCCAACCAACCAGTCCTGGAACAAATAAGTTAGATCACCCAACCAGCTCCTGGAACAAGTAAGTTGGATCACCCAACCAGCTCCTGGAACAAATAAGTTGAATCACCCAACCAGCTCCAGGAACAAATAAGTTAGATCACCCAACCAGCTCCTGGAACACATAGCTCATTGTGTGTCCAGGAACGTGAAAATATAGTTTTCCAGGACACAAACTATCCAATTTATTTACCTCTTAAAAACGTTTATCCCAAGGTATAATAAGTATACATAACCCCCAAATAGTTGCAATAATAGACCTTCATTTGTTCAGTTTATTTTGGTCTTGCAGAGTGTGTATCTGAGCATATCGCCCGGAATGGTTAATGACCACCAGGTTGATATCTAGTTATCAACCCCACATAACCAGGAAAAACTTGAGAAAAGTCTGAATAGGTCACTATCTTCGCACACCTATATCTACTTGCATTTCAGCCAATCCCAGAAGTGGAAACGGGCGAAAGTCTTGTTCAAAATAAATGTTCTGCAGACAGTATTATTTTCTCTTCTTCTTCCCAGGCCATCTCGGACCGCTGGTACCCAGGTCATTTTACTGCGCAAATCCAGGGAGCTGATTATCGTGTTCCATACAATCGTTGATTGCCTCGGACTTTCTTTGTGGCTCGGGGGAGTTCTTGCCGAGATTTAATAATTGGACGGTTGACATGGTGATGTGTACCGGCATTGGTACGGATGCCGTAACAGTGTCCTGGTCATAGGTACCCGACTCCAACTGACTCCCTCTCTGCGCATCTCCTTCACCACCGATGCCGCCAGACTTGACACTGGATTGGTATTTACTCGATTGGGGAAGAGATGGGAGCTTTTCCAACAAGGCAGTGCGGATCTGGAATCACATGATATCACATCAGAGAGTTAGGATGAAGTAAATCAGGAAAATTAAAGTGCGCGCTCTTCAAACTTTGGGATTTGAAATCTCAATATGCAAATTAGAGATTTCAAACCTCTATAACTCATAAACGCAAGGTTCAAATCACAAAATACTGAACTCACTAACTATTCAGTTAATATTGAATGAATTTATAAAACAATCTCACAGGGGTGATAGGCACTTTAATTGTGTTGCCTTATATTAGGGTCTGAATGGGTCTGAGTGATCTATGTGTCAGTCGTTGTCAGTTAACCCCATTCAGACCCTCTTATATGAGGGAAATGCATTTGGCAGATGCATTTGGCTTGGTATATACCAATGTATGTAAAGGTAGTATGTAAAAGTGCAAGTTAGCGTCATAGCGCAGCATTCACTGGTAATGTTTTTTCTTCTTACCGAGTCGTTGATCCAGCAATGGGCGACAAAAATGAAGAATCCCTACAAGAGCCAACGACGATAGAAGTTAATAACAAAACAGACAATCCAAGACAAGTATTGATAGGGACTGAGTGAACCGATGAATGCAAGCCGCGTGGTTCGGTGTATAATAGCAGTACACACACTAGTTCATAGAGTCGTTTTCGTATGAGTGGGAAACCTACGGTACCGTGACACTCAAATGGCTTCCTTTCTGAATCAATCAAAAAGCGTGCAGATGCATCTCACCCAATCAAACTCTTTCAATAGGGCATGGTACCATGACACTCAAATGGCTTCTTGCTGAACCAATCAAAAAGCGTGCAGATGAGTATCATCCAATCAAACTCTTTCAATATGACACGGTACCGCGACACTCAAATGGCTTCTTGCTGAACCAATCAAAAAGCGTGCAGATGCATATCATCCAATCAAACTCTTTCAATATGACACGGTACCGTGATACTCAAATGGCTTCCTTTCTGAACCAATCAAAAAGCGTGCAGATGCATATCATCCAATCAAACTCTTTCAATATGACACGGTACCGCGACACTCAAATGGCTTCTTGCTGAACCAATCAAAAAGCGTGCAGATGCATATCATCCAATCAAACTCTTTCAATATGACACGGTACCGCGACACTCAAATGGCTTCTTGCTGAACCAATCAAAAAGCGTGCAGATGCATATCATCCAATCAAACTCTTTCAATATGACACGGTACCGTGATACTCAAATGGCTTCCTTTCTGAACCAATCAAAAAGCGTGCAGATGCATATCATCCAATCAAACTCTTTCAATATGACACGGTACCGCGACACTCAAATGGCTTCTTGCTGAACCAATCAAAAAGCGTGCAGATGCATATCATCCAATCAAACTCTTTCAATACGGCAAGGCACGACTCTAGGTAAAGCGTATTACTACAACGCGCTTCTTGAGCACTGTGCATTCAGTAGGCGCAAATAATCGAAGACATCTAGCTTTGCCTTCCAGATATGGATGGAATTAGGTCATTAAATACCTGTAGAGAATTGATAATTGCAAACAAGTAGTGAAAGACGATAAAATTCTTATCAATAGCCAGGAAACCGAACACCCAAGTGAGGCCCAGCAGAGGAAGGAGAACAACGGTGACTTTGACAGTGCGTCTGAAAGAGAGAAAAAGAATCGATGTAAAATATACATGCATTAAGTAACCATGGACAAAACGTATAATTAATGTAAGTAGTATAAGAATTCGAAGATCTGTCTAAAACTTGATCAACAAATTTAGACTGATCTGGCCAAGAGTCTGGGTAAAGAAAAGCTGGGAACTGAACTAAGATGGCGCAATCATTCACACCTGCACTGCTTTGTTGACCTCGCTACCTCTTTTAGGAATATCTTTTGAAACTATATTTTTCGAGAAATACTTTTTCTGATAAATGTCTATTTTACTCTCCTCCATGAGCATAGTAAAATATAGTTAATGGTACCCGAGCCAGCAGGTCACGCGTTACGTCTATCAGGTTTCAGGCTAAGCGCACACGTTCAAGGCCGATCAAGGTCACTTTCATTACCCTATTCTTGTCTGGCTTTCGGGTTTTCCCAACTTCTATCACTGCCTTGCATTGGTCAGTAATTTGCGTTTATAAACTATAAAGCATTCATGTCTCTCTCATAGCGCACGTGCCGTCTAGGTTTACTTTAGTACAGCCTTTAGCATTGGCTAGGTCTTTGCACCTGTTGAACAACTGTCTGGCTATAAAAGCAAGTCAATATAGAATAAATACTCATATCTGCAAGCCTTGCTGCACATAACAATATAGTTCAAATAATTTTCCGTAATACTTTCAATCCTCGATCATGCCTCGTGCTTCCAAGCGCCGTTCATCATCTTCCTCTGCCCAACCCGAGCAGGATTCTCTGGCAAACTTGTCCACAGAAGTGCTCCGTCTACGTTTGCAGGCGAATAACCTTTCCCTGCATGGCAGTCGCCAGCAAATATTGGCACGCCTTCGAGGAGTGGCACGACATCCACCACGTAACGTCAGCAAGGCCTCGAAATCGTTGCGCAAACAACCCAAACGATCGCGAAGGTCGACCACAGCGTCTACATCAGCGCCCCTGGACGACGAGCAGGATAATTCCGAAAGTTCCGATCCCGAGTCTGAGCCAGAAGCTCGGTCGGATGCACAAGCCTTCAGTCCAGAACAGGTAGCGGTAATCCAAGAAACTATTCAAGCCAGCCTTGCAGCATGGCAGCCGCCACAAGCTCAACAGCCGGCCTACCAAATACCACAACTGGCACATGCTCGGTCAGCAAATCCACCAACACATGCAGGTACTGCCTCACCCATTGGCTTGGACAGGCCCCTGGACGAAGCTCTCCAAGAAAAACTAATTCGTGGTGAGTATATAGATCTTGCTCTGTTACTCCCCGATAGCTTGCAAGTACGCGACGACTCGCAATACAAATTTGGCGTAGATGACTCGGTACCAGGCTCAGCAGTCAAATTACTGCGTACCAAAAAACCACTAATCGACTCATTTTACAAGTGGATTGACGCCTACACGCGATACATGTCCATCATCATCAATACCTTCCCGCGAAGAGCGCTTGATATGGTGAGGTACCAGGCGATCATCTGCCGCGGTTTTGCCACATACAAAGGCTTTGCGTGGCTTACATATGACGAAAGTTTCCGCCGCCGCGCAGCCCACGACCGCACTATCCCCTGGGATAGAATTGACCTGGAACTTTGGACGGTGACTTTTGCTGGCCTCGCAAAACCTCACTGCACGGTTTGTTCTAGCCCCCACCACAAGCAGGAAGACTGCCCGTCTGGTGATCGCCGAAGCCCCCGCAGCAACACATCCCGGCCAAAACAAGTTTGCTACGACTACAACAAACCAACTGGTTGTTCAAGAACCGCCTGCGTCTACAGCCACGCTTGCCAACGCTGTTCAACCACCGGCCACCCAGCCTTCCAGTGCCGAACCAAAGACGGCACTCGCCCTGGCAGCAAAGGCCCGTCTGCAGGTCGCACGGCTGAAACAAGATAAGAGTACAATAGTGCATACACCAATTAATGTCGCTAAGTTAGAAATGGAATTGCAGTCCCATCCGGACAAAGTTTTCGTAAAGCAATTAATTGATTCTCTGCGTTTTGGCGCTCGCATAGGCTTTACCGGCATTCAACAATCTCGGCTATCACCAAATTTAATTTCTGCGTCTGAGCACCCAGAAATCGTAAGCAAAAATATATCTAAGGAAATTCACTTAGGTCGTATGGCGGGGCCCTTTCTAGAACCCCCGCTACCTAATTTGCAATGTCATCCGGTTGGCGTAGTTCCGAAGAAACACTCCACGGAGTGGCGTACTATATATCATTTATCTTATCCAGAAGGGGATAGTATTAATGACGGTATTCCAAAGGATCCCTACTCCCTTCAGTACGTTCGGGTGGACGACGCCATTCGCATTGTTCAGCGCCTCGGTCGTGGCTCTTACATGGCCAAAACTGACTTGAAATCCACCTTTCGTATTATCCCTATCCACCCGAACGACTGGAATCTTCTAGGGGTCTGCTGGAATTCACGCTATTACGTTGATATGTACTTGCCATTTGGTTTGCGCAGCGCTCCGTACATCTTCAACCAACTTTCAGAAGCGCTCGAGTGGTCTCTCAAGAATAATTACGGTCTGCAGAATGTCATTCACATCCTTGACGATTTCTTCGTAGCCGAGTCGTCAAAAGCAGCCTGCCTCACGAGTTTTTGCAAACTACTTAAGTTCTTTATTTCTGTTGGCGCGCCAGTAGTCGCCTCAAAAACCCTGGGCCCCTATACGGTTTTGGAATTCATGGGCATCGAAATCGATTCCAGTTGCAATCCCTCATCGGTACTCTCCAGTTTGCCTGCAGGGTGGTTATTCCTGGTCGTACCTTTTTGCAGCGCATCATTAACCTCACCAGGGGTGTCACTAGCCGTTTTCATCACATTCGCCTAAACGCCGAGTTCTTTCGTGACATAGCCATGTGGCGTTACTTTGTTGACAATTGGAACGGGAAATCGTTTTTCCTCGAGGATCAGGTGTCCGCTAGCCCTGACTTGCAACTTTTTACTGACGCGTCCGGTACATTAGGTTTTGGCGGCTATTTCGCCGGTCAGTGGTTCCAGGGCCGCTGGCCTCCTCATCTCGGCCTTAGCAAGGCGACCGGCATTAGCATCGAATGGCAGGAGCTTTTTCCCATCGTTGTCGCATGCGTTATTTGGAAAACCAATTTTATTGGTAAACGCCTTCAATTCTGGTGTGACAACGAATCAGTCGTGCACATCGTTAACTCAGGTCACTCTAAGAGCCCTAGGATCATGTCTCTATTGCATCGCTACTTAACGCTAACTACAATGCAATCTAACTTCTTAGTTCGTTGCAAGCACATAAGCGGCAAATCTAACAGTATCGCTGACGCCATCTCTCGTTTTCAGGGCGACCGTTTCAGGCAATTGGCGCCAGAGGCAAGCAAAACCCCTTGCACCATCCCGCCTTCGCTTTTGACCCTTTGACAGCTGAAGTGCAGCAGTACGCTTCATGGAGTTTAGCTCTGAACACCAAGCGCACCTACCAGTCAGGCGAAAAACATTACGTTGATTTCTGTTTAATGAATAGACTATATAACGATGCTGGAGAAATTCTGCCAGCCTCTGAAGGCACGTTGACATATTTTGCCACATTTTTAGCTCGCACGGTCAAATACGCGACAATTCGTAATTATCTAGCGGCAGTGCGGAATATGCATATCGTTAACGGCTACGGGGACCCCACGCAAGGTAAACTAGTTTTGCAAAAGGTGCTAAGAGGCATACTCCGTTGTCAAGGAGCATCACGCGTGTTAAGACAGCCTGTTTCGCCTCAGCTTTTGCTGGCAATAAAACCTCTGCTGCGCAGTTGGCTTTCAGAGCACGATTTTGTAATGATTTGGGCAGCTTTCACGTTAGCCTACTTCGGGTTCTTGCGTTGTAGTGAGTTTACCTGTCCTTCGGTTGGTAGCTTTAATCCTCACTTTCACCTTGCCTGGGACGACATCGGCTTTCATCCTAGTTTCCACAACCCGAGGTACATGAGAGTGGTGATTAAGGCTTCTAAAACTGACACATTTCGTCAGGGCTCAGTTCTAACTATAGCTAGTTCCTCACGCGAACTGTGCGCGGTGCAGGCCATGCGCGCCTACTTCGGGGCAACACACAGCGTAACGGTCCACTTTTCGTTTTCCGCTCGGGTCGATTCCTGACCCGATCTTCCGTCGCCAACCTACTCAGGGACGCAGCGCTGGCAGCGGGTCTCCCCTATAAAAGCCTCAAAGGGCACAGTTTCAGAATTGGCGCAGCCAGCGCAGCAGCTGCTGCAGGCTTACCCGATTGGCTTATTAAGGTTTTAGGTCGATGGTCATCAGACTGCTATCAATTATACATACGAACTCCGCAGAACGTCCTTCTGTCAGTTGCACCACAAATGGCTTGCGTTAGTCCAACGGCGCTTCACGCCTCTTAGAGAAAACATTTATTTCGCTTGGGGGAATGCATGTCTGCATCTGTGGCGGTTAAGTCTGTCTGGCGACTTTCCCAAGCGTATTTTGCTAGCTGGTTAGCATGCTATAGTGACGTCATTGGTACGTCATTGCGTTCGACCTGCCAATACCCTTGTCCGATCCAGCACGCGGAGTGCTGGGGAGATGAGTGAGGCTTTAAAAGGTCATGTTTGTTGTTATGTTTTGCACTAAGGGAGTCGTCACGCCAGGCTTGCCACGCCATCAGTTGGGCTCATTCCCCCAATTATACGTCACAAATACGTGTACTGTTTTTGATGCATAATAATGGGTGGTTGTTAAATACTGCGAGAAGTGACATTAACCTACGTAACACACTGCTGACTCAGCATTGTGTCTGGGTGTATGGCCCATTTTTAGTGTCTTGCATACAATTGTCTCATTCACGCGGGTTCGAGTCACAATGGTAACATTTGTATCATTTTCTTTTTCTTTTCTTCTTTCTTTCTTTTTATTTGCACTTCAACTTTCCTTCAATTTCTATCTGTTTCATAACGCTACGTGGCCACCTTGATTTTAAATAATGCTTACGTGTGCCTTACTTACTTGACTTTAGGGTTTTCCTTTGGTTTGTTTGGCATCGCAGAAAACGCCATGGTCTTGCGCAGTAGTACATAAACAACAGACAAGAGAACAAACAAGTTGGCCTGTCGATAGAACACAATGAAACTCATGAAGCTATAGCTTGCGCAGCAGTACATAAACAACAGACAAGAGAACAAACAAGTTGGCCTGTCGATAGAACACAATGAAACTCATGAAGCTATAGCTTGCGTAGTAGTACATAAACAACAGACAAGAGAACAAACAAGTTGGCCTGTCGATAGAACACAATGAAACTCATGAAGCTATGGCTTGCGCAGTAGTACATAAACAACAGACAAGAGAACAAACAAGTTGGCCTGTCGATAGAACACAATGACACTCGTGAAGTTATAGCTTGCGTAGTAGTACATAAACAACAGACAAGAGAACAAACAAGTCTGGCCAAAGTTGGCCTGTCGATAGAACACAATGAAACTTATGAAGCTATAGCTTGCGTAGTAGTACATAAACAACAGACAAGAGAACAAACAAGTTGGCCTGTCGATAGAACACAATGACACTCGTGAAGTTATAGCTTGCGTAGTAGTACATAAACAACAGACAAGAGAACAAACAAGTTGGCCTGTCGATAGAACACAATGAAACTTATGAAGCTATAGCTTGCGTAGTAGTACATAAACAACAGACAAGAGAACAAACAAGTTGGCCTGTCGATAGAACACAATGACACTCGTGAAGTTATAGCTTGCGTAGTAGTACATAAACAACAGACAAGAGAACAAACAAGTTGGCCTGTCGATAGAACACAATGAAACTTATGAAGCTATAGCTTGCGTAGTAGTACATAAACAATAGACAAGAGAACAAACAAGTTGGCCTGTCGATAGCACACAATGACACTCGTGAAGCTATAGCCTCCTTTGCATGCGTTCTTAGGAGCGATCCTAAAATAAGGATTTTTAGGACCGCCCCTAAGAACGCCTGCAAAAGAAGGAAAATGAAGCTATGACTTGCGAAGTAAGATATTAAAAATGAGTGCAAGTACGTGTTTCATCAGGGGTTCCAACCACCGAGAAACTGATGAAAGTACGAGACCATAGACAGATTATTAGTCGGGCTTCCTGTGGAAGCTCCGACTCTAAAAAGAGATCCGTTCTTTGTCGTTGACCTCAAATCGCAAACTGGGTTCTACAGCGCAGGCGCCCTGTGCCGGCCGCTAAGCTAATCACCGAAGACTCTAACAACATGATTCACAAACCATGTTGTAGGAAGGTTATGTCGTATTGTTTTCAAAATAACCACAATAATTCATAGAGATATGGATTTATCAATCCAATACTAGCACTGCAAAGGGTTTAGAGATCTTTAGAACTTAGAACGAATCGAAGTGAGTTGATACACGCAGTGAAGAGAACAGTTGTGAGGTTTTCAGCCGACCGAGCCGTCGAGGTAAACCCATATTTACACTTCATCCAAACATTGTTTAATCACTCTGCGATGTCTAGTTTATGTATACGGTATTTGTATTTATATGGATATATTTATGGTACCAGGTACCAAATAAACTATGTCATTGTCATTCATGATTCGCTGAGTTTGTGAAATCGCAGTACTGAAATTGCAAGGAAAGCATGTTCTGCCGAGCTCGAGTCACGCAACGACGAGTAACCAAACACTGTTTTAATCGCACTATAAGATATCTATATTTAGTTCAAATAGGCTACATTTCATTTAGAAGCCCGACTTCACGCTAGAAGAGCGTATAGTTTATTGTAGGTTAGTGCGCTTGTGAATCGAAGCTAGTTCAAACACGAGAACGATTGCTTCCTCCGATTTTCAAACACCTCACAGTTGGATAAAAAAAAAAAACGGATGCACCTCGTTTTGTACCCACTTCTCGTTGTTATGAAATTGGAGGAAGCTATCTTTTGAGTGTTTGATGTATTACGTAATCATGACTTACCACTATGACCACCATCACAGGTACTGCAAACACCCAGATGACATCTTTGTGTAGCCAACAACTGTGGATGTTTAATAGAAATGTCAGCGCGTCAAACCTTCTTCATGCATTCCGTTATCACTCAGCTGCCTGGTATTTATAAATGTACTTACATTTTCTGCGCTCCATATTTGTTGAATACGGCTGCTGATGTGACGATTACCATGACAAGTGGGAAACCTACGACATCGACGAAACAATGAAACGGATAAATCATGAAGGTAAAGACAACGGTCCACTTTGTTCCTCGAAAATGGCGGTTCACTCACAAAACGTTTCAAGTACAGACACACAGGGCAACAGTGCGTGCAATATTGCTGGCAATATAAATGTAGCATGTGCCCACCTCTGCAGTTGTTGCGAGCCCACTTATTGAAGCACATTGCGATCCTACTTCTGCAACATTGCGCGAATAACAAATTACAGAGGTACAGACACGGTGAAGTCATGTGATTGCCGGTAATGTTGCGCACAACAAAGTGTCGCGCGATCGAGGTATAGACACGCTGAAAATGTGCATGTGGCCAGCAATATTGCGCGCAATGTTGTACCGTGTGTTCATACCTTTAGACAAGCTAAACGTACAGCAGGCACATAATATCTACGACATTTACGCCTTCCGGTTGGCTCAGTTGGTTGAGTACCGGTCTATTGTGCGGGAGGTTCGTGGTTCAAGTCCCGGCCGGACCATTACTCAGGGTCTTAAAATAATTGAGGAGAAGGTGCTGCCTTTGTAATTACATCTACAAATGGT
This sequence comes from Actinostola sp. cb2023, assembly GCA_033675265.1. Taxonomy (NCBI): domain Eukaryota; kingdom Metazoa; phylum Cnidaria; class Anthozoa; order Actiniaria; family Actinostolidae; genus Actinostola; species Actinostola sp. cb2023. The sequence goes on along the minus strand of JAUJYZ010000907.1, from coordinate 12,675 downwards.
CACGTCTTCTCGGATAAGGACGTTAAACCGTAGGTCCTGTCTCCCGACCTTTATCTAACCTGTTCACGAGGGACATTTTAATCTTAAAAGAACCTGTTGAACTCTTCGTAAGAGTAGGGGATTGTATACCAGGTTCAACAGCCTATTTCAAATTGGAGGCATAACACACTAACATACTAACTCCTCATGATTGTAAGCTGCTCGGTTGCCGTAGGCGCCTTCATATGCAGCCCGAAAAAAAGTCCTCTATCGGTTGTGAAGCGCATTGAGACAATGTGAAACGCGCGATATAAGAACCAACTTATATATTATATGTTTTTCTCACCCCATCCGAGCGTAAAGTAAAACTTTCCATATTTCTTGGTGCTGAAGACTTTGACGATCTTATTGTAGACATTGATCCCTTCAGCCAGCATCCAACAGAACGACGCGGTTAGAAAGTAATGCGTGAAAATAGACACAACACGACAGGCAACCTGTTGTAACAGAGGTAAAACAGTGGCTTAAATACCGATGGTCAAACTGAAGGTGTGTTTATCCCCCATTCTTCAACAGGGTAGCAAGGGGGGAGGGGGAAGGGGGGGGGGGGGGGGGAGTGGGGTCATGATCACGCCTCTCCCGCCATATTTTTGTAAATTCACGCGTTACGGACCAAAATGTTCGAAATTCACGAATCACGAGCGCTAGCCAAAATTTTGGAATTTCACGCGCGAAAATGTTTAGATCCTAAACGTTCAAGTTTCACAGAGCATAACAGCGGTAAATCACGAATCAGAGTCGGTCAAAAGGGAACGATCACGCATCGCGTTGAAACATAAATTCTCGCATCACGCTCGAATTGTTATGAATTTCACGATCCACGCTCCATTTTTTGGTCAAATCACGCGTCACGCGTATCCCCTTTGCTGCCCTGTCTTCAAGATATCAACAATATCCTCGAAGTACTCTACAAGTACACTGCAAATCCACTCTAGAATCACTTCAATTGGATGATATCAGATATGAATGGATATGTGTGAGTGTGAGAGTCGTGTACACAGTACTGCTAAATACATTGTCACGTCAGTTAAAACAAGTAATTTATATAAGTTCACTTTGTCTGCGCACGAGCTTGCTTGTTTGCTTTCGTTCGTATACTTATAGCCGTTGTAATTAGATTTTAAGCATTTAGCTCTGATGATGGGTGTTTAGCCCGAAAGTTTGACAGTTTTCAATAAAACTTCAGTTTGAAGAGACAGCATTGTAAACGTTGTACTCTATAAGTAGTTGTTAATTTATCAAACTTCAATTCATTTTAGCCATGAGAATGAAACAAATCGGACTGCAAAACTTACGAGATCAACGTCCACTAAGAATGATCCCACGACGAACCAAATCTGTGAAAGTCCAATGGCCACAACGAGGTTGATGTGTAGTCTAAAAGTCTCATAGCGAGCCTTCTTCTCCATTGGGTGACGCCTAGAACAACGATTCGTTTACACATTGTTACTAATTCACACACTGTTAAGGCCCGGACACACGATGCAACAGTTGCAGAAGTAGGATCGAGTTCTACTTCTGCAACTGTTGCGCGCAACGTGTCGTGTGACACCCCAAAAAAAACTCTTGTTGCGCAACGTTGCAAGAAAAATTGCATCGTATGTCTGGGCCTTTATAAGTTGCGTTTCACTGGGTTTCAAGGCTCATGCACGTGACAAAATAAAGTTCCCTGATTGACTAAAATTCTCATGAATTATTCATGAGAAGCTATTATCAAAGTGGAAGGGAGATAAAGAAATGGCAACATATCACAGTACAATGAATAGTTATAGATAAAGATGAGGTAGCGTGCGTGCTGTTGAAGTGTAGTCAAAACTAAAATGAGTGCAAATGTTAAAACCATGAAGTAATAACTTTAAATAGCACTAAATAGTGTAATGTCTTTTGTCTGTTCTATTGTTTCATTGGTACTATTGCGTGATACCAATCAGCTGTTAAAAGTCCTTGAATCTCATTATTGACCACCGACTGAGGGGAACGACTACCCCCATGTGCTATCAAGCAGAGAATATTATACACCTATTTCAAAAAACGTTGGGGAGGGGAGTGTTGCTTACATTGTTAAAGTCAGAGCCACCACGGTCAGAAAACAAAAGCAGATTGACACTGAACAACCAATGAGAGAGATGTATTTCAAGGCCTCTTTGTGCGTGTCATGTAGAGTGTCCTGAAAAACAAGTAACGACCGTGTTGAATTTCATGTGCAATAAATAGTTCATCTAAATTTTAATTTCAGTGATATACCTTATTACACTTTATTTTCGCGACACTTTAATTTCGCGAATTTCGCGATTTAAAAAAAATCGCGAAATTAAAGTGTCGCGAAAATAAAGTGTAATAAGGTAGTCGTTTTTGTGTTAGTGGGAAAGTTACAGTATCGTGCCGTATTGAAAGAGTTTGATTGGATGAGATGCATCTGTACGCTTTTTGATTGGTTCAGAAAGGAAGTCATTTGAGTGGCACGGTACCGTAGGTTTCCCACTCATACGAAAACGACTTTATGTCAATGAAAGAGTTCTTTCTCCGATCGATTTCAAAACGCCGAGAAGAGAGTTAAAAAACGAGGCGGAGCACAGCCGAATAGAGTGATTTTCGTATGAGTGGGAAGAGGTTTCGGTACGATTCGTGCCATCCGGTGACGGTATCCAAGCATTCTGATTGGTTGAGAAATGATTTCGCGCGCTGTGATTGGTTGAATACAATGTCTTTGATTCCGCACCGTGACCTAACTCCGTACTGTATAAAGTTTCCCACTCATACGAAAACGACTCTAAAACGGATGTGTTGGAACTTCCTACCGGATAATTAAGCAGTTTTTCAGCTAGATAAATAACTTATTTTTAACCAGATTAGAAAGAAAGAACGAACACAAAAGGAGAAAGAAACATCCTGATTTTGAAATGTTGAAATTAAATGTTGAATAAAATTGTTGTGACAAAAATAACTGTTGATGTTGATATTTGTACTATTTGTACTATAAAGTTTATCCAATAAAGTCTTATTATTATTACTATTATTCCGCCTTCCATATTCGTGTCATCATAACACAACTACTAGGTCCACATGTAATTTATGAAGCAATGTTATCAAGTAAATGATTGATATATCTGAGAAAATACTGTACATGACATGAGAGCGAGGCGGCTGACACAGGAAACCCAAGCTAACCATACTTCCTTACAGTACTTACATATATCACGTTGTCCTGGGTACTATTTACCCAGCATCCTTTACAGTACTTACATATATGCCATGGACGTCCATTAATAACCCATAGCTTGTTGTATGATTACACATACACACGGTCACGTTGTCCTGGGTACTATTTACCCAGCATCCGTTAGTGGACCACACATTCGCAGAAAGCCTAGAGAAAGAATGAAGAATGTTATCAGGACCCGGATTATTATTATTATTATTATTATTATTATTATTATTATTATTATTATTATTATTATTATTATTATTATTATTATTATTATTATTATCATCATCATCATCATCATCATCATCATCATCATCATTATTATTATTATTATTATTATTATTATTATTATTATTATTATTGCGACCAGTGAGCGAGCCCCAGCGAGCGAACTGGGAGCAAAACTAATCTTTGGTTGGGCTTCCTGTGTATTCAGATTCCAGCTCGATTCTCGATTTGTGTTTTTCAGTGGGTGGAGAAAGATTTTTTTCACGTGACTTTTGCCCTGACGTCATATATCGTACGTTCCCGTCGTTCATTTCGGCATTTGTGACTCGCGATCTCGTGTTCAGAGTGGATTCGAAGCCTTTTTGCTCGTACTTTATATCCGATTCTTCGATGGAATTATGTAAAGATCTTCATTTATTGTTGACGATCGCTTTAGTTAGCAACATATCGAGGGGAAGGCAATGTTATTATATTAATCTTTCAGCTCTGTTGTGTGCTAAGTCGCTGCACTGATTGTCACTGTGGACCGCAACATATAAAGTAGTCGATCGTATCCTAGTACCGTATAAATGCTAGCTCTTGGAAACCAAGTCATCCCAGATGCAGAGACATTGTCACTGAATTATCTGCCTAACAGCTCGTTCGTTTTATATCGTGCCGCCAACCGTACCAAACTTTATTCTAAATTCAAGATATAGGTGTTCATAAGAGACCGTTCATAAGTGTAGCAAAATGAATACTGAAAATCGATAAAGTACGTACATTGATAAAGAAAAAAAGTGTATGTTGATTTTTATTGATTGATACTAATGTCTTTCTTCAGTGATAATAATTGCCGTCGGAGCGAAGCGTAGATGGCTTATAAATTCTATGTCAATAGATTTCTAAAACTGTTCAGTAGTACACGGGCTTGCAATTGCCCTATACCATTATGACGTAACGGCTTATTTATGAGGGGGACAGAATCGTGAAGAACAATAGAAATTTGAACTAAATCTGCTCTGCTGAAGTTCGCTAGATTTCAAATTGGCTAGTTTCCAGATATTATGTTCATCGATGCTTTTCCCACAATATTTACTGTGTTTGGTGACTTTTATCGCTTTCAGACCGTCTGTAAAATACATTTATTTGGGTAATCCTTTGTGTTGTTGCTGTTTTGTCCCCCTCTAGCGACCATGATCCTTAGCGTTTAAACAATAGATTGTTTTGATGTGACGTCATAGTGGTATAGGGCAATTACTAGCCTCCTATGTAACATGACAGCGGCAATCACATCTCTGTAAAAATCAACCAATCAGAATGGACCGTTCCCACGGCTGAAATGGACAAGAAACGATCGCGAAATCAAAACATTTTTACGTACATGGAGGATTGTCAATTTGTCTTGGTTTTCGAATTCGGAGGTCGCAATTTTTGACCTATGGTTAGCCTAGTTATTATTATTATTATTATTATTATTATTATTATTATAAATACGCATTATTATTTGATTGGTTGAATGTATCGGTTTCAATCAGCTGATAAAACTCCTTGCATGTTTGCCTGGCATTTTAAGGAACATTATTTGACCGGAAATGACGTCTTTTGAAATCAAGCAGTTGTCTATCTAGGTTGGTATCTGGTTATTGTAATGATATTCCGTTAATCCAGCCACCTAAAACAACAAGAAACAAGGACCAAAATATATGTAACACGGCCGTACGTACAAACGAGTGCAAGGTTGTCCAAGAGAGGGCGGCTTTATTAGAGTCGTTTTCGTATGAGTGGGAAGTAGTTACAGTACGGTTCGTGCCGTGCGGTGACCGTGCCGTGTTCAAGCATTCCGATTGGTTGAGCAATGATTGTGCGTGCTCTAATTGGTTGAATCCGTACTGTGACCGTAACTCCGTGCCGTAGGTTTCCCACTCATACGAAAACGACTCTAATGGCGGCTGTAAGGAGTGTTTTACTTACAGATTTGCAGCCGATTCATTGATGTAGCTACACGATGGCTCTACATCACCCAGGGACTGGGGAAACAAAGTCACTGAATGAACTTATTACAAAACGAATCCCTGCTTTTAGAAAGTGATTTGTTTTTAGATTTAATTATTATTTGGTGCAAAACGCCCCCCACTCCTCCGGGGGTATCCCATGTGAAAGGGGTGAGGATGATCGTCGTCTCTTTTAGGGATATAAATAACGGTTTTTGGTTTCACTTATAGGGTGTTCACGACGGAACGCCAATACTTTTAGCCATCAAGGTAAATATTTAGAAGAAATCGAACACGCCGTCATACTGTGTTGGTGGCTACAGCTCTTTTTAGAATGGTATCTTATAGGGGTCAAATAAAGCTTAAGCCACGCCCAGATTGGTTCATCCTTTAGGGGTTTAGTTTAAATTTACCCACCATCATCCCCGCCCCTCTCACATGCCGGGAGTACCCCCTACTGAAAGGTTAAAACAACTGGGTTAACCAGCGCTGCTGGGTGAGCTGGGTCGAGATGAGAGGGACCTGGGGACGAGGTTGATTACCTTCTTATGTTGCAAGGTTAAAATAACTGGGTTAACCAGCGCTGCTGGGTGAGCTGGGTCGAGATGAGAGGGACCTGGGGACGAGGTTGATTACCTTCTTATGTTGAAAGGTTAAAATAACTGGGTTAACCAGCGCTGCTGGGTGAGCTGGGTCGAGATGAGAGGGCCCTGGGGATGAGGTTGATTACCTTCTTATGTTGAAAGGTTAAAATAACTGGGTTAACCAGCGCTGCAAGGTGAGCTGGGTCGAGATGAGAGGGCCCTGGGGATGAGGTTGATTACCTTCTTATGTTGAAAGGTTAAAATAACTGGGTTAACCAGCGCTGCAAGGTGAGCTGGGTCGAGATGAGAGGGCCCTGGGGATGAGGTTGATTACCTTCTTATGTTGAAAGGTTAAAATAACTGGGTTAACCAGCGCTGCTAGGTGAGCTGGGTCGAGATGAGAGGGCCCTGGGGATGAGGTTGATTACCTTCTTATGTTGAAAGGTTAAAATAACTGGGTTAACCAGCGCTGCTAGGTGAGCTGGGTCGAGATGAGAGGGCCCTGGGGATGAGGTTGATTACCTTCTTATGTTGAAAGGTTAAAATAACTGGGTTAACCAGCGCTGCTAGGTGAGCTGGGTCGATATGAGAGGGCCCTGGGGATGAGGTTGATTACCTTCTTATGTTGAAAGGTTAAAATAACTGGGTTAACCAGCGCTGCTAGGTGAGCTGGGTCGAGATGAGAGGGCCCTGGGGATGAGGTTGATTACCTTCTTATGTTGAAAGGTTAAAATAACTGGGTTAACCAGCGCTGCTAGGTGAGCTGGGTCGAGATGAGAGGGACCTGGGGACGAGGTTGATTACCTTCTTATGTTGAAAGGTTAAAATAACTGGGTTAACCAGCGCTGCTAGGTGAGCTGGGTCGAGATGAGAGGGCCCTGGGGATGAGGTTGATTACCTTCTTATGTTGAAAGGTTAAAATAACTGGGTTAACCAGCGCTGCTAGGTGAGCTGGGTCGATATGAGAGGGCCCTGGGGATGAGGTTGATTACCTTCTTATGTTGAAAGGTTAAAATAACTGGGTTAACCAGCGCTGCTAGGTGAGCTGGGTCGACGTTCGTTAATCTGACAGAGATGATATCGGAATTGACGTCCAATGTGCTGGATTCTCTGAGAATAGTAATAATAAATAATAACACCATCAATATTCAGAATATTTCACTATCATTTTTAAAACGTTTGATGACGTGGACCCAGCTTAGCTACAATTGTATAAATAGTACAACATAATTGTACACAATAAAACATATACAGTCATTCTCAAAAAGGTTGTCCAGATGAAAAGACTACAATACTACAATAAAGTCACGTGATTCATTATGTAATATCCATCACGTGAATGAGCCTTTATACCCGATAAAGTCATGCATAATTCATGAGCGTTTGGTCCAATTACAGGAACCACATCCATCACGTGAATGAGCCTTTATACCCGATAAAGTCATGCATAATTCATGAGCGTTTGGTCCAATTACAGGAACCACATCCATCACGTGAATGAGCCTTTATACCCGATAAAGTCATGCATAATTCATGAGCGTTTGGTCCAATTACAGGAACCATCCATCCATCACGTGAATGAGCCTTTATACCCGATAAAGTCATGCATAATTCATGAGCGTTTGGTCCAATTACAGGAACCACATCCATCACGTGAATGAGCCTTTATACCCGATAAAGTCATGCATAATTCATGAGCGTTTGGTCCAATTACGGGAACCACATCCATCACGTGAATGAGCCTTTATACCCGATAAAGTCATGCATAATTCATGAGCGTTTGGTCCAATTACAGGAACCACATCCATCACGTGAATGAGCCTTTATACCCGATAAAGTCATGCATAATTCATGAGCGTTTGGTCCAATTACAGGAACCACATCCATCACGTGAATGAGCCTTTATACCCGATAAAGTCATGCATAATTCATGAGCGTTTGGTCCAATTACGGGAACCACATCCATCACGTGAATGAGCCTTTATACCCGATAAAGTCATGCATAATTCATGAGCGTTTGGTCCAATTACATGGAACCACATCCATCACGTGAATGAGCCTTTATACCCGATAAAGTCATGCATAATTCATGAGCGTTTGGTCCAATTACGGGAACCACATCCATCACGTGAATGAGCCTTTATACCCGATAAAGTCATGCATAATTCATGAGCGTTTGGTCCAATTACATGGAACCACATCCATCACGTGAATGAGCCTTTATACCCGATAAAGTCATGCATAATTCATGAGCGTTTGGTCCAATTACGGGAACCACATCCATCACGTGAATGAGCCTTTATACCCGATAATGTCATGCATAATTCATGAGCGTTTGGTCCAATTACGGGAACCACATCCATCACGTGAATGAGCCTTTATACCCGATAAAGTCATGCATAATTCATGAGCGTTTGGTCCAATTACATGGAACCACATCCATCACGTGAATGAGCCTTTATACCCGATAAAGTCATGCATAATTCATGAGCGTTTGGTCCAATTACATGGAACCACATCCATCACGTGAATGAGCCTTTATACCCGATAAAGTCATGCATAATTCATGAGCGTTTGGTCCAATTACATGGAACCACATCCATCACGTGAATGATCCTTTATACCCGATAAAGTCATGCATAATTCATGAGCGTTTGGTCCAATTACGGGAACCACATCCATCACGTGAATGAGCCTTTATACCCGATAAAGTCATGCATAATTCATGAGCGTTTGGTCCAATTACATGGAACCACATCCATCACGTGAATGAGCCTTTATACCCGATAAAGTCATGCATAATTCATGAGCGTTTGGTCCAATTACGGGAACCACATCCATCACGTGAATGAGCCTTTATACCCGATAAAGTCATGCATAATTCATGAGCGTTTGGTCCAATTACAGGGAACCACATCCATCACGTGAATGAGCCTTTATACCCGATAAAGTCATGCATAATTCATGAGCGTTTGGTCCAATTACAGGAACCACATCCATCACGTGAATGAGCCTTTATACCCGATAAAGTCATGCATAATTCATGAGCGTTTTTATACCCGATCCAATTACAGGGAACCACATCCATCACGTGAATGAGCCTTTATACCCGATAAAGTCATGCATAATTCATGAGCGCTTGGTCCAATTACATGGAACCACATCCATCACGTGAAATGAGCCTTTATACCCGATAAAGTCATGCATAATTCATGAGCGTTTGGTCCAATTACGGGAACCACATCCATCACGTGAATGAGCCTTTATACCCGATAAAGTCATGCATAATTCATGAGCGTTTGGTCCAATTACATGGAACCACATCCATCACGTGAATGAGCCTTTATACCCGATAAAGTCATGCATAATTCATGAGCGTTTGGTCCAATTACGGGAACCACATCCATCACGTGAATGAGCCTTTATACCCGATAAAGTCATGCATAATTCATGAGCGTTTGGTCCAATTACATGGAACCACATCCATCACGTGAATGAGCCTTTATACCCGATAAAGTCATGCATAATTCATGAGCGTTTGGTCCAATTACGGGAACCACATCCATCACGTGAATGAGCCTTTATACCCGATAATGTCATGCATAATTCATGAGCGTTTGGTCCAATTACGGGAACCACATCCATCACGTGAATGAGCCTTTATACCCGATAAAGTCATGCATAATTCATGAGCGTTTGGTCCAATTACATGGAACCACATCCATCACGTGAATGAGCCTTTATACCCGATAAAGTCATGCATAATTCATGAGCGTTTGGTCCAATTACATGGAACCACATCCATCACGTGAATGAGCCTTTATACCCGATAAAGTCATGCATAATTCATGAGCGTTTGGTCCAATTACATGGAACCACATCCATCACGTGAATGAGCCTTTATACCCGATAAAGTCATGCATAATTCATGAGCGTTTGGTCCAATTACATGGAACCACATCCATCACGTGAATGAGCCTTTATACCCGATAAAGTCATGCATAATTCATGAGCGTTTGGTCCAATTACATGGAACCACATCCATCACGTGAATGAGCCTTTATACCCGATAAAGTCATGCATAATTCATGAGCGTTTGGTCCAATTACATGGAACCACATCCATCACGTGAATGAGCCTTTATACCCGATAAAGTCATGCATAATTCATGAGCGTTTGGTCCAATTACATGGAACCACATCCATCACGTGAATGAGCCTTTATACCCGATAAAGTCATGCATAATTCATGAGCGTTTGGTCCAATTACATGGAACCACATCCATCACGTGAATGAGCCTTTATACCCGATAAAGTCATGCATAATTCATGAGCGTTTGGTCCAATTACAACCACATGGAACCACATCCATCACGGAACCACATGAATGAGCCTTTATACCCGATAAAGTCATGCATAATTCATGAGCGTTTGGTCCAATTACATGGAACCACATCCATCACGTGAATGAGCCTTTATACCCGATAAAGTCATGCATAATTCATGAGCGTTTGGTCCAATTACATGGAACCACATCCATCACGTGAATGAGCCTTTATACCCGATAAAGTCATGCATAATTCATGAGCGTTTGGTCCAATTACATGGAACCACATCCATCACGTGAATGAGCCTTTATACCCGATAAAGTCATGCATAATTCATGAGCGTTTGGTCCAATTACATGGAACCACATCCATCACGTGAATGAGCCTTTATACCCGATAAAGTCATGCATAATTCATGAGCGTTTGGTCCAATTACGGGAACCACATCCATCACGTGAATGAGCCTTTATACCCGATAAAGTCATGCATAATTCATGAGCGTTTGGTCCAATTACGGGAACCACATCCATCACGTGAATGAGCCTTTATACCCGATAAAGTCATGCATAATTCATGAGCGTTTGGTCCAATTACGGGAACCACATCCATCACGTGAATGAGCCTTTATACCCGATAAAGTCATGCATAATTCATGAGCGTTTGGTCCAATTACGGGAACCACATCCATCACGTGAATGAGCCTTTATACCCGATAAAGTCATGCATAATTCATGAGCGTTTGGTCCAATTACATGGAACCACATCCATCACGTGAATGAGCCTTTATACCCGATAAAGTCATGCATAATTCATGAGCGTTTGGTCCAATTACATGGAACCACATCCATCACGTGAATGAGCCTTTATACCCGATAAAGTCATGCATAATTCATGAGCGTTTGGTCCAATTACATGAACCACATCCACACGTGAATGAGCCATCCCGATACGCATGAAATTACATGAACCACATCCATCACGTGAATGAGCCTTTATACCCGATAAAGTCATGCATAATTCATGAGCGTTTGGTCCAATTACATGGAACCACATCCATCACGTGAATGAGCCTTTATACCCGATAAAGTCATGCATAATTCATGAGCGTTTGGTCCAATTACGGGAACCACATCCATCACGGTCCAATTATGGGTCCAATTAACCACATCCATCACGTGAATGAGCCTTTATACCCGATAAAGTCATGCATAATTCATGAGCGTTTGGTCCAATTACATGGAACCACATCCATCACGTGAATGAGCCTTTATACCCGATAAAGTCATGCATAATTCATGAGCGTTTGGTCCAATTACATGGAACCACATCCATCACGTGAATGAGCCTTTATACCCGATAAAGTCATGCATAATTCATGAGCGTTTGGTCCAATTACATGGAACCACATCCATCACGTGAATGAGCCTTTATACCCGATAAAGTCATGCATAATTCATGAGCGTTTGGTCCAATTACATGGAACCACATCCATCACGTGAATGAGCCTTTATACCCGATAAAGTCATGCATAATTCATGAGCGTTTGGTCCAATTACATGGAACCACATCCATCACGTGAATGAGCCTTTATACCCGATAAAGTCATGCATAATTCATGAGCGTTTGGTCCAATTACATGGAATTACATGGAACCACATCCATCACGTGACCTTTATACCCGATAAAGTCATGCATAATTCATGAGCGTTTGGTCCATCCATCACGTGAATGAGCCTTTATACCCGATAAAGTCATGCATAATTCATGAGCGTTTGGTCCAATTACATGGAACCCACATCCATCACGTGAATCACGTGAATGAGCCTTTATACCCGATAAAGTCATGCATAATTCATGAGCGTTTCCATACCCACATCCATCACGTGATGAGCCTTTAACCCGATAAAGTCATGCATAATTCATGAGCGTTTGGTCCAATTACATGGAACCACATCCATCACGTGAATGAGCCTTTATACCCGATAAAGTCATGCATAATTCATGAGCGTTTGGTCCAATTACATGGAACCACATCCATCACGTGAATGAGCCTTTATACCCGATAAAGTCATGCATAATTCATGAGCGTTTGGTCCAAATACGGGAACCCACATCCATCACGTGAATGAGCCTTTATACCCGATAAAGTCATGCATAATTCATGAGCGTTTGGTCCAATTACATGGAACCACATCCATCACGTGAATGAGCCTTTATACCCGATAAAGTCATGCATAATTCATGAGCGTTTGGTCCAATTACATGGAACCACATCCATCACGTGAATGAGCCTTTATACCCGATAAAGTCATGCATAAT